>PYUH01004015.1:164783-177936 GCA_016808085.1 Suaeda aralocaspica
GTGTCCTAGTGCCCCAAGGTATAAAGGCGACAAGAAAAGCGTTTAAAACGTCAAGGGTGCAAGGCACTAAAGGATAGCGCGTGTTTGGTGGTGTTCCAAATGGAATTTTTTTTATTGAATTCACATGAAAGTCGCATGCTTTTATAGGGGTTTTATTTTTGTTTGGACTTAGGAAGAGAAAGAACTAATAAAGTCACATATTTGAAATTTTATTGAAGAGAGGAAAGGAAAAACCCTAGAAAGTCTTCAACTTCCTCCTCGCCGGAGGGGTGGTCAGTTTGTATTTATTTTCCATTTGTTTTTTTTTATCTCTCTCTATTTTTTATTTTCTGTTTTTCTTCTATTTTATTTTTCTTGATTTTGTACTCGCTTTTTTTCTCTTTCCACGTTAGAACTCTTTCTTTTCCTTTTCCTTCTCCGTTTTTATTTTTTCGATTTTTTTTATTTATTTCAAATTTTTTTCTTTCTGTTTTTCTGTGTTTTATTGTTTCCCTTGTTAGTAGATTTTTCCTAATTGTTTTTTCGTTTCGGTTTTCTTGTCACAGTTATAATGAACTTTAGATTTACTCTTTTGGTTTTCTCTTTTATCCGAACACCGGTTACTAATAATAAAAACCATGGACATGTAATTTTGTAGCAAAGCAGCCAAGGGAGGGTCTTATCTGCAAGACAACACTTATATGGAGGCTATATAAATGTCAATAAGTGTGTTAGTTATCAGAAACATGTGAGGAAATAAATTGAAGAGTTTATGGAGAGAAGCAAAAGCAAAGTTGGAAATAATTGAAATGCTTGCTTATGAGAAAGGAGATAATGGTTGAGATAACAGTCAAAGGAGTGTGTCCATTAGACATGTATTTGCATCACCTCAAACCAATAGCCAATTGAAAAGGAAGAGTGTCAAGGCTAGTATGCAAGCAAAATGCTAGTGGTTATATGATGCCGACTTGCATATTATGCGGATTCTATCCAGCTTTAATGACATAATTCAACAATTGGTAGTCCACAAATAAATGTACCAAGTATGCATATTTAAGTGTTAGAATCTGCACAATAAGGTTGCTCAATTTTATCAGTTTGATGCGTGATTTAGTAGCTTCAAAAGTTATACCTAACTCTTGTCAATTCCCCAAGGGATTTGTCTGCATCAAACCATGGATGTTTCCAATTGTGAAGGATGTCACCTTATGTTTCAAAGGCTTAAGGACATGTGGAAGGAAATTGGAGACCAAAATGTTGTTCAATTAGTGGAATAAATTGTTTCTAACTACCTTAAGGTGAGTAAGAACTACAGTTTCTCACTTATTATTATGACCTAAATTTAAGTGATGCACCTTTGTTCACTGGGTCAAATGCAGTAAATCACAAATCAATCACCAATCAATCAATCAATCGAAGACTTAGTCCCGTAATCAGATCATCGACATAAACTCACATAAATTTGTTCAATTGGGTCAAATGCTGTAATCACAATAACAGAATAAAATTTTCAAACTCAAATTTCTTCTAAAATATTAAAAAACAATTACCTTCACATCGATTGCTTCGTGGCTCTTGCATAAACAATTGATGACACGGCTAATAAATTCTGAGAATTTACAGAAACCCATTAATATATGATAGTTTTAAGCAAACCCATTATAGTAATGAATTTAAGACCCCAAATGAGATTTTCTTGAAATTAAGGGAAGAAACATCTTAAAAAATAATAATTCGAATTTCACTGGTTTATATACCCAAATAACGCCTAATCATTGCAGCAAACAATAATTAAATACCCATTACAAAAAGATTCAATTACTTAAAAACAAAATCATAATCCTACGAATCTACTCCAAAATAACATTCAAAATCCAAATTCATATAACATAAGTTTCAATAACAACAAAATCAAGATCCAATTTTTATGCAATAATATATCAATCATAGAAATTTCGGTATAAAAAATTTAAAATGAATGATAAATTAACTTCTTTGCTCATTTTAAATATGATTTGATTAAAAAGATTATAAATTTTCTGAATTATTGAGTAACGTACCTCGATGAAATTCGGTTTTTATTCGAGGAGAAATCAAGAGGAAGAAGCGAGATGATATGTTTTGGTGAAATGAAGGGGAGACAAGGTCGTTGTGTTAGTTTTTTTTAATTTTAAACATTTCCAACGTTGAGTAATCAACAGGGGTAGTTTTTATTTTCGGCGCTGTTTTTTTTTTTTTTTTTTTTTTTTTTTTTTTTTTTTTGTTTTTATGGACGAACTAGTATAAAATGAGAATGGTTATTTATTTTAAAAAATTATATAAAAAAAAGGAAAAATTATCAAATTAATATAAAAGTACCATAAAATAGGATTATAGAAGAATATGGAGAGAATGTATAGAGAGTATATAGAGAGAATGTAAATATATTCTTATTATTAAAACAGTTATATACATGATATAGATATACATATGGTTATAACACTAAGAGGTACCATGCTTCCAATAGTACATTTAATAGACATATTCTTGAGGACTTTTATGGAATAATGACGTCCACAATATTTTCATACACTCCCTCTTGGACGTCAATTTATTATATTATCTAATGCCAATTAATTATGTGTATGCGCTTGAATGTTGCGTCATTAAAAACCCACCACCAGGAAACCCAATGGGAAAAACCATGGTTAGGGAAAAAGAGTAAACGCGCATTTACTCCCCCCTCATGGTATAAGTCAACTCCTAAATGTAGCAGTTGCAAGTGCTTTAGTAAACAGTCTTCTAAGTTTCGCTTGAACGAATCTTCAAAAACTTAATTTCGCCATTCTTTCTGAATTCATGTTTGAAAAAAAATTTTAGTAAGATGTGCTTTGTTCGATCACCTTTGATGTATCCTTCTTGAGTTGTGCAATGCATGTTGCGTTATCCTCATATAAAATTGTAGGATATCTTCTCGGATCAAACCACAATCTTCTCGTATATGATGAATCACCGACCTTAGCCATACACATTCACGACTAGCTTCATGGTGATAATATCTCTGAATGGTTAGAAGAAGTAGCTGCAATAGTTTGTTTCATAGAACGCCAAGAAATAGTAGTAACCACCACATGTGAATACATATCCAGTTTGTGATCGAGCATAGGAGGATCAGATAGGTATTCAGCATCTGCAAAACCAATTAAACCTTCTTTGCTAAATTATGAAAAAATAAACCCTGTCTTTGTACCTTGAAGATACGAAGTATGTGTTTGACTCCATTCCAATGCCTTCTGGTAGGGCATGAACTAAATCTTGCCAATAAATTGACTGAAAAAGATATGTCAGGTCGAGTATGACTTGCAAGATACATTAATGCACCTATAGCACTTAATATGGTACTTCAGGACCAAGAATTTTTTTCTCAGTATTTCCCGAGGGCAGAACGGGTCTTTATCCACTTCAAATGACCTTACAACCATTGGGTTGTTCAACGAATGTGTTGTATCCATATAAAACCTTTGCAGCACTTTTTGTGTGTATTTTTTTTGTGTACAAGGATTAATTGTTAAAGTATTCATTTTTGTAACCCAAACAAATTTTGTCTTGCCAAGATCTTTCAATTTCAAATTCTTTCTTAAAATCCTCCATTGTTACTGAAATATCTTCAGGATTTCCAATAAGGTTTAATCATCAACATACACTGCAATAACAACAAATCTTGATCCAAATTTCTTTATAAAATACATGGACTAATTGGATCATTCTTATAGCCTTCTTTCAACAAGTACTCACTCAAACGTTTATACCACTACGCCCAGATTGTTTCAACCCATAAAGAGATCTATTCAGTTTAATTGAAAATTGTTCTCGAGAACCTGAATCAGTTGCTTTTGCAACTTAAAACCTTCGGAGTTTCATATAAATTTCATTATCCAGTGGGCCATATAGATAGGCAGTTACTCATCCATCATCGTAAGTCAAGTTTTTCTCTTATTGCCAGACTAATTAGGAATCTAAAAGTTGTTGCTCTACCACGGGAGATATGTTTCTCTCATAGTCAATTCCTGGTCTTTGTGAGAATCCTTGTGCAACTAACCTTGCTTTATATCTCACATTTCACCCTTTTCATTACGTTTTCTCACAAAGACCCATTTATATCCCACTGCTACACCTTCATGTGACGGACTACATGTCCAAATACTTGTCTTTTTTCAAGAGATTTTAATTCTGATGTATTGCTTCTTTCCATTTCGGCCAATCATCTCTTATCTACATTCATCAATGGACTTTGGTTCATGATCCCTCATTTTTATTATCTTCATATTATCCATAATTTCTAATGCTACACGCATGCAAAAACATCATCGACGTCGATTTGAGTTCGGTTCCAAGTAATTCCTGACATGACATGACAGATTTGTTGAAATTTCTTCTTATTAGGTACCTTTTCATCCTCTATCATGTCTGAATTTTCTCTAGAGACTTTTCAAAATCAAGTACTTCCTCGATTTGGTCATCATTTATCTTACTCCTTGTCTTTTTTGAGGAATTTTATCTTTGGAACCGATTGGTCTTCCACGCTTCTGGCGTGCTTTAGTTTCACTAGCAATTCATTTCGTCCTTCTGGGACATCAATTTTAATTGGAACATTACAGCTGGAATATGTGACTTAGTCCATCTTTTTGGATCAGTAAAAGCGTCTGGCAATCGTTTGCTAAGCTTTGTAAATGAATTATCTTTTGAACTTCTTGTTCACATTCATTCGTACGAGGATCAAGATGAGATAACCGTGATTCATTCCAACTAATTTCTTGGTCAAGCTGTTTCTTTTCTCCCCTAAACTCGGGAGACTCATTAAAATGACAATCAGCAAAAGTGCAGTGAAAAAATCTCCTGTGGTTGGTTCGAGATATTTAATAATCGATGGGGATTCGAAACCAACATATATTCCTAGTCTCCTTTGAGGATCCATCTTGGAGCGTTTTGGTGGAGCTATTGGAACATAAACTGCACATCCAAAAATTCTTAGATGGAGATATTTGGTTCCTACCATAAACCAATTGAGATGGGGAGAATTTATTGTAGCTTGTTGGCCTGTGTGAATTAAAAATGCAGCATGTAATATAGCATGCCCCCAAGATGAAATTGGAAGGTTGGACTCATAAGTAATGGTCTAGCAATCAATTGTGGACGTTTGATTAATGATTCTGCTAGACCGTTTGTGTATGAACATTGGCTACTGGATGCTCAACATTTATCCCTATGGACATACAATAATCGTTGAAATTTTGAGATGTAATTCACCAGCATATCAAGACGAATAGTCTTAAGGAGTATCGGGAAAATGTGCTCATATTTGATTAATTGAGCAAGCAATCTCGCAAATGCCATGTTACGAGTTGATAACAAAGATACATGTGACCATCTAGTGATGCATCGATTAAAATCATAAAATATCTAAATGGTCCACATGGTGGATGAATGATCCACATATATCCCCTGGATACGTTCCAAGAAGTTATTGATTCAATTTAACTTAGCTGGTGAAAGTCGATTATTAGTTTGCCTTTGAGCAAGCAACACAAAAATTAATTGAAAGAATGTGTCGACCTTTTAATGGATGTCCACATGAATTTTCAATAATCTTTCGCATCATAATCGAACCGGGATGACCTAACCGGTCGTGCAATCAATAAAATCATTAGTAAACTTCTGTTACTAAATTATGACTTTCAATTGAATTTATTGTTGTGTAGTACAAACCAGTTGAGAAAGCAGGTAATTTCTCCAAAATATGCTTATACCTTGAGTTATTCTAATAATTTGAAGGAACTCATCATTCCTTCACTCAATGTCTCAATATGATAGCCATTATAGCGAATATCTTTAAAACTAGCAAATTCCTTTGAGACATGGGAGAGTACAAAGCATCAACAATATCGAATTTTTGTCCCGAAGGTAACATTATATGTGCTTTCCAGAGCCTTCTATAATATTTGTACTACCAGAAATAGTACTCACACTATATTTTTCATATTTAGCTGAGTAAAATATTTATTGTTTTGAGTATTGTGTGAGTAGTTGCACTATCTGCAAGGCATATTTCTTCAGGCCAATATTAGTGTGAGTAAACGTATTGCATCACACATAGCATCGTCCGTATTCGTATAAACATGAGGGGATTCACATTCTTCAAGAAAATATAATATTGTTCACTAATATATATAATATATTTACATAAATTAAAATAAGATTTAAATCATAAATAAGTATTAACATAAACACTAAGTATTTAAAGAGTAATTAAAACATATACAATCATAAGTTTCACAACAATACAATAAAGTACTAATAATGTAAAAATACAATCATAGTTTACACATTAATCACATACTATATTATATAGGGATCGAACATAAATCATGGGAGTTTATTATTCCCTTCTTGGGAGTTGAAGAAATCGGAAACCTCTAAGTGAGTTAATCATCATTATAAAGTCGCCATCGCCACTTCAATCACAAGATTGGTCTCGACTTTCTTCTTCCTTTTTGCTTTAATGATTCTTGATATAATGCAACAAGACACTTTGGTGCACGAGACGCCGCGTGACCAATGTCCTTTTCCACCACAACGGTAACAAATACTAGTTACTTCCTCTTCTTCTTTTTTCTCATTTTTATTATTACGATTCCATTTCCAATTAAAGTTGAGTATCTAAAATAACCCTCCACGACCTCTACCATATCCACGTCCACGTCTGTAGGGGCCCCGGATTTTAGGGTCCCAAATTTTTTTTGGTCACCTTTCCAAACCGTCCATAGGTCAATTAGACCTAAAAAATTGGCTTAAGGAAAGTGAAATGGACTTTTTTAGAAGTATTTGCAAAAAAACAGGGACCCAGAATTTCAGTCGAGCTAGCGTCGTAGCGTGACAAAGTTTGTCACGCTGACTGTGCAGCGCTACAAAGCTTGTCACGCTGCAGTGCAGCGCGGCAAACTTTGTGACGCGCGATTAGCAGACAAGTCTGTCGCGTACGCATTTTTGTGTTTTTTGTTTTTTTATTTTTTTGAATAAAGTTGGTTTTAATTGGGTTTGTTATTTTTTTTTCGAGTGAGATAATAATAACGAATACGGACGATGCTAGTAAGAAGTCCCAATGAGTTTTAGGAACTAAACTCATAACGTGTCTTTAGATTAGATAAATGAGACTCGAATAAGGGACGTTTGTCTAAATTGCACGGAAATCCTCTCCGATCCCATGGGGATGACTCCAAGTTGTGGTCGAGCGAACCAAAGATTGGACTCGGGGCGAAGGTACTAACATGACAGAGTGCGTCGGGTTAGCCCATAGGCGGCCATTACTAGTTTCCTCTTAACCATACAGAAATTACATTTAGAATCACACAAAAATATACAAAATTCACAAAAAAAGGCATTAAATTGTTAGTGAATCACAAAAAAAACTAATTAATTAACTCAAACCGTTATTAAAATAATCAATTGGGAGCCTAACTGATTAGATTTGTCCGAAAGAATTATCTTGATTAAGCGTTGCAAACAATCAATTTTAAGTCCTTTAAAAAATAACGTGATAAAGTAGTAAATAAATAGTGAAACAACCACTTAAAAGTGCATAAACATGATTTTTAGGGCTCTTAAAAACGTACCACTTCTCCTTTGAAAATTGTCTTCGTCGAGTATTAATTTGGGTGGAATTTCGAATTATTGTTTCGATATTATTAAATTTGTAGCCACTTTTTAGTAAAATAAATAGCAAATAAAAACTAAATAATTATATAAAAAGGGGTTTTTAAAGCAATACTCGGATTATTTAAGTACGAGGAAAAAGTGAGTAAAAAATGTGTTGAGAAACGAAGAAATGAGGGTTTTTATAACAGCGTGGGAACCCTAATCGCGCTGGGCTGCTAGCGTGGTACGCCGAATCGCGCTGGCCCAGTAGCGCAGGGAACCCTACAACGCTACTAGGGTAGCGCTGTTAGCTTGTCCACGCTGAGCTGTCAGCGTGACTAAATTAACCGCGCTACGTTTTGAAACACTTTTTTTTTATTTATTATTATTATTATTATTATTATATTTTATTTTATTCATTTATTTAAAATAGTAAAAGAGGCATTTGGATAAAAAGGTCCGTGAAATAAGAATTAGATTTATTTTAAGCCCAAGTATACTCGTTATCCAATCTTCTAGAGAAGAGTTTTTAATCATCAAGAGTCCTGCAGCGGGACAGGGGACTAAATTAGGTGTCTACAGTTACCCCCACTTTGATTGAGTCTGAGTAAGACGACAATCAAAGTATGCTCGAATCATTTTCCGAGGCTTTCATATCCAGAGTCATGAGCTCTCATTAACCAATGGGCGTAGCAAATTTTAGAGAGCAAAGGCTCTCGAAACTGAAATCGAAAATAAATTGCTTATTTCAAAACACTAGCAAATAAATTAGTATTAGTATTTTGGAATAAGTTTTTCTTTGACTGGAAATAAGGTAATAAATTCGCTTATTTACTATTTCGACTAAATTCGCTTATTTACTGAAATTATTGAAAAAAAGTAATAATTCGCTCATTTATTACATTTGTAGTAAATTCGCTTATTTACTGACATTATGAAAAAAATGTAATAAATTCGTTTATTTATTACTATGATGAGTAAATTCGCCTATTTACCGAAAATATTGTAAAAATGTAATATATTCGTTTATTTATTACTATTTGGAGTAAATTCGCTATTTACTGAATTATTGAAAAATGTAATAATTCGCTTATTTACCGAAAATATTGAAAAGATGTAATAAATTCGTTTATTTATTATTATTTGGAGTAATTCGCTTATTTCCGAAAATATTGAAAAATGTAATAAATTCGTTTATTTATTCATTTGTAGTAATTAATCGCTTATTTACTGATATTATTGAAAAAAATGTAATAAATTCGCTTATTTATTACTATTTTGAGTAATTCGCTTATTTACGAAAATATTGAAAAAATATAATAAATTCGTTTATTTTACTATTTGGAGTAAATTCGCTTATTTACGAATTATTGAAAAAATGTAATAAATTCGCTTATTTATTACTATTTGGAGTAAATTCGCTTATTTACCGAAAATATTGTCAAAAGCTCACAGGTGGTCATGAGATAACACCTTATCCTAATTTAATCCACTTTTGGAACATTGGAATAAAGCAAGAGAAAAGGATCATCAAAAATCAAGTTCAAAGCAAAACAATACAGCAAAACTCAACAACCTCGCCGGCCGGGTAGCGCTGTTTCAGAAACCACGCTGAAGATGTAGCGCGGCAAGTCCTGCGGCGCTGAGCTTATCAGCGCGATTCCTTTACTCACGCCCATAGGTTAGCGTGCTACTATTTGCTGTGCTGTGTTGTGGTTGTTGCTTGATTTACAAATGCTGATGTTGAAATTATGCTGTGCACGAGCGAGGTGGGTTTAGTAGCGCTAGGGGCGTAGCGCAGTTGGCGTAGTTACGCTGCATTGGTAGCGTGTCCAGCGGAGCGGCGCTGAAGCTGCGCGCGGACTTCCAAACACGCTGTGAGTTTTTTTTTTTTTTAATCAAATATTGAGCTTATATAAAATTAAGTCCAATAATCTAGAGAATGGGTTTTATTGTCATCATGGAGTCTTACCACGGGACGCGGAAGTAAATTAGATTCTATAGTTAGCCCCCACTTTGATTGAGTCTGGAGTAAGACAAAATCAAGTACACTGAATCGCTTTTCGAGACTTCCATTAACGGAACCAGGTCTCCTAATACCGATGGTATCAGATTTTAGACGCTTCAAACAAAAAAACCTTTTTGTTCGAATTGGAAAGTTATTCATAATATCGCTTCCTACATTGAAATCGAAATATAGAAAGAGTTTTAATAAATCGTATTTAAAACTTAAATTACAATTATAAGCATAGTAATATAATCATATAGTAACTAAATCTAGTAATTCACTATACAATATACTGACACACAAAGTAATTTCCTATTATCATTACAAAACATAGTAAATATTGAAAAATGTAATAATTTGCATACATTTAGTAATCACTTATTTACCAAAAGTGTTTGAAAAAAAGGTAATAAGCCTTAGTTTGCATCTAAAAGGGGCCGCTTTCTCGAGTGATAGTGATTCTTTTTTGGTGAGTCTGACTGTCCTCATTCTAATTTATTACTATTTAGTAAATTCGCTTATTTACTAAAGAGGTATCTGAAGAAAGATAATAAATTCCTTATTTTTACTATTTTAGTAAATTCGATTATTTACCAGAATTGTTGACAAAGTGAAAAATTCGCTCATTTATTAGTTTTTGAGTAAACTCGCTTATTTACCAAAATTATTGAAAAATGTAATAAATTCGTTTTATTTATTACTATTTTTAGTAAATTCGCTTACTACTAAGAATATTTGAAGAAAAGGTAATAAATTCGCCCATTATTACGTTTTGAGTAAATTCCTTATTTACCGAAACTATTGAAAAAAATGTAATAATTCGCTCATTATTACTATTTTGAGTAAATTGTTTATTTACCGAAATTATTGAAAAAGTGTAATAAATTCGCTCATTATTACTTTTTTTGGAGTAAATTCGCTTATTACTAGAATTGTTGACAAAGCTAATGACGTTGTCATAAAATTACAAACCTTAACTCATGTATTTTTCCTTTTGAGTATTTTGGATAAAGGAGTGAGAAAGGGATTAACATCAAAAACAAAGTCAAAGCATTTGAAAATACAACAAAGCACAGTCAAGAGCGCTAGCCTTGTAGCGTCACAAAGCCAACTACACAGATGCGTCAACGTGACAGTAGAAACAACGCTAAGACCTTCAGCGCGGTTGCTGCTATCACGCTCCTAAGTGAGCGTTTCTTCATTTGTTGTGTTTGAAAGGTTGCTCAAATTATAAAAGTTGATGTTGAATTGATAATACATGGTAGGTGTTGTGTAGGGACATTGGCGTGGTTTCATTGCTGGGCTTGAGTGGCGCTGTAGTATTAGTCGCGCTACATGTTGTAGCGTGGTAGAGTTAGCCGCTACTGGAGGCAGCGTGTTTGGGTTTGTAACGCTGAGGTGTAAGCATAGCACATTGTCTTGCACTACTCTACTTTTTCTTTAAGTGCTTCTTCTTTTGTAATGTAAGTGCTTCTATCTCAAACATTCTTTAATTAAGATAATTTTGAGAAATATGAGATGAACTTATGCTTACATGTTGTTTTAGAGAATTATTTGTTATACTTATTTAAATGTAGTCATACAATGTTCAAGCATAGAAAAAAAGTTTGTTTTAACAGGTTATTGAAGAATGCTCCAACATTGTAAGAGTAGTATGCTTTTATTTATTAACAAAAGTGCTTTGGCAAATGATTCTCTAAATGTTTTATGAGAGTATAATGCTCTTGGTTAGTTTATATAAAGTAATGGGCCTTACTAATAATCAAAAGTGAAAATGCTCTTGATTAATTTATTTAATTATAAGAGTAATGAGCTCTTAATTTATAACCAAAAATGAAAATGCTCTTATATTTATGATGCAACGTGCTCCAAGAATAAGAAATCAATTATCTCTCATTCGGATGATAAAAGTAAAAATGCTCTTAATTTTACCTCAAATAACATAGCGCAAGAAAATTAGCTGCGCTGCTGCTGTAGCGTGACAAACTTTGTTGCGCTACGCTATGGAGCGCTGAAAATTTTGTGGCGCTCTTCATTTAGCGCTACAAAGTCTGTGATGCTACGCCTTTTAATTTCTAGATCTTTTTTTGTGTGTGAAAGCTTTTCAAGTTTAACTTCATTAATTGTTGTTGTATTATTGATTAGACCTTGGGCCTTTTACCTTTGACAATAACTAATGGCTATATTTTGAGACCGAGGGTCCGAGTAGGGGGGGAGGCAATAGTTTTGGAGGGTTATCCGACATACTACCAAAAAATAATCGCCAAAATGAAGTTTCAGGTGAGACAACTTCCATGTTTTTTTTCATAAGGGGAAACAAGCAAAGGTCATAAGCTTAATGAGATTTTGAAGCAAGTCGTTTCATAACTAATTTTGAAAAAACGTAGCCCCCAGGATGTATAGGTGGTGTAAGTATGGAGACTTGTAGCAACAAGAAGGTCACAAATATGTATGCAAAGCTAGCTAGAAGAGTATGTACAAGTTAGTTATATGCTCAAATTAGCTACAATAACACGGGAAAAACACCAAAAAAATAGGCACAATGAACATGGAGGTGCCAAGCATGAGTTAGTAGGAAGCAAGGGATGGGGGTGTCTCAACTTTCCCTAAATCGATTTTTTTTTTTGAAAAAAAACATGATTATTTTTTTGTACGAGGAGAATGAGGAAGAAAGAATGTAGAAGTAAGGATCCAAAATTGATTACAGTTGTTGTATAATATGCTTGACAACGATTATGTTATTCAAAGGGGAATGATTTTAGCTTGCTCATTTGTTCTTAGATATGAGCATCATTTATACTTTCGTGAAGCTATTAGTAATGTGAACTCTTTAGAGAAATAAGAAATCAATATTTCAAATGCTTGCTTAAGTTTTGAAGTGTTGAATATGATAATGCTTGAAGTAGACGAGTTGCCAAGTTTATGAAGACCAAAAGTAGAAGAGATAGGAAAGATTTTGTTGATGAGAGGATGATATGAGTCAAAGTGATGCTTCATGCTGCCAAGGATAGGTATAAGATAGCTGTGAAAATTCATTCTTAAGAGAAATGAGGAGTTGGATGATTTTGCGGAAATAAAAGGAACGAGTAAAGGAAGTATGTGAGTGTTTCAGTTAAAAGATGACACTACAAGAGTTTGATGTAAGAGCATGAGAAAGGAAAGAAGATATGAGAAAGTATGTGTGAAAAAAAAGGAAAGAGGATGATATGTGTAGAAGAAAATCACTCACATACTTCCTTTACTCGTTCCTTTTTATTCCGCAAAATCATCCAACTTCCTCATTTTCTCTTAAAGAATGAATTTTCACAGCTATCTTATACCTATCCTTGGCAGCATGAAGCATCACTTTGACTCCATATCATCCTCTCATCACCAAAATCTTTCCTATCTCTTCTACTTTTGGTCTTCATAAACTTGGCAACTCGTCTACTTCAAGCATTATCATATTCAACACTTCAAAACTTAAGCAAGCATTTATAATATTGATTTCTTATT
>PYUH01004015.1:177961-190648 GCA_016808085.1 Suaeda aralocaspica
GTGTCCTAGTGCCCCAAGGTATAAAGAGGCGACAAGAAAAGCGTTTTAAAACGTCAAGGGTGCAAGGCACTAAAGGATAGGCGGTTTGGTGGTTTTCCAAATGGGAATTTTTTTTATTGAATTCACATGAAAGTCGCATGCTTTTATAGGGGTTTTATTTTTGTTTGGACTTAGGAAGAGAAAGAACTAATAAAGTCACATATTTGAAATTTTATTGAAGAGAGAGAAAGGAAAAACCCTAGAAAGTCTTCAACTTCCTCCTCGCCGGAGGGGTGGTCAGTTTGTATTTTATTATTTCCATTTGTTTTTTTTTATCTCTCTCTATTTTTTATTTTCTGTTTTTTCTTCTATTTATTTTTCTTGATTTTGTACTCGCTTTTTTTTTTCTTTCTCACGTTAGAACTCTTTCTTTCCTTTTCCTTCTCCGTTTTTATTTTTTCGATTTTTTTATTTATTTCAATTTTTTTCTTTCTGTTTTTCTGTGTTTTATTGTTTCCCTTGTTAGTAGATTTTTCCTAATTGTTTTTTCGTTTCGTTTTCTTGTCACAGTTATAATGAACTTTAGATTACTCTTTGTTTCTCTTTTATCCGAACACCGGTTACTAATAATAAAAACCATGGACATGTAATTTTGTAGCAAAGCAGCCAAGGGAGGGTCTTATCTGCAAGACAACACTTATATGGAGGCTATATAAATGTCAATAAGTGTGTTAGTTATCAGAAACATGTGAGGAAATAAATTGAAGAGTTTATGGAGAGAAGCAAAAGCAAAGTTGGAAATAAATTGAAATGCTTGCTTATGAGAAAGGAGATAATGGTTGAGATAACAGTCAAAGGAGTGTGTCCATTAGACATGTATTTGCAGTCACCTCAAACCAATAGCCAATTGAAAAGGAAGAGTGTCAAGGCTAGTATGCAAGCAAAATGCTAGTGGTTATATGATGCCGACTTGCATATTATGCGGATTCTTATCCAAGCTTTAATGACATAATTCAACAATTGGTAGTCCACAAATAAATGTACCAAGTATGCATATTTAAGTGTTAGAATCTGCACAATAAGGTTGCTCAATTTTATCAGTTTGATGCGTGATTTAGTAGCTTCAAAAGTTATACCTAACTCTTGTCAATTCCCCAAGGGATTTGTCTGCATCAAACCAGGATGTTTCCAATTGTGAAGGATGTCACCTTATGTTTCAAAGGCTTAAGGACATGTGGAAGGAATTGGAGACCAAAATGTTGTTCAAGTAGTGGATAAATTGTTTCTCAACTACCTTAAGGTGAGTAAGAACTACAGTTTCCTCACTTATTATTATGACCTAAATTTAAGTGATGCACCTTTGTTCACTGGGTCAAATGCAGTAAATCACAAATCAATCACCAATCAATCAATCAATCGAAGACTTAGTCCCGTAATCAGATCATCGACATAAACACTCACATAAATTTGTTCAATTGGGTCAAATGCTGTAATCCACAAATAACAGAATAAAATTTTCAAACTCAAATTTCTTCTAAAATATTAAAAAACAATTACCTTCACATCGATTGCTTCGTGGCTCTTGCATAAACAATTGATGACACGGGCTAATAAATTCTGAGAATTTACAGAAACCCATTAATATATGATAGTTTTAAGCAAACCCATTATAGTAATGAATTTAAGACCCCAAATGAGATTTTCTTGAAATAAGGGAAGAAACATCTTAAAAAATAATAATATGAATTTCACTGGTTTATATACCCAAATAACGCCTAATCATTGCAGCAAACAATAATTAAATACCCATTACAAAAAGATTCAATTACTTAAAACAAAATCATAATCCTACGAATCTACTCCAAAATAACATTCAAAATCCAAATTCATATAACATAAGTTTCAGATAACAACAAAATCAAGATCCAATTTTTATGCAATAATATATCAATCATAGAAATTTCGGTATAAAAAATTATTAAAATGAATGATAAATTAACTTCTTTGCTCATTTTAAATATGATTTGATTAAAAAGATTATAAATTTTCTGAATTATTGAGTAACGTACCTCGATGAAATTCGGTTTTTATTCGAGGAAAATCAAGAGGAAGAAGCGAGATGATATGTTTTGGTGAAATGAAGGGGAGACAAGGTCGTTGTGTTAGTTTTTTTTAATAACATTTCCAACGTTGAGTAATCAACAGGGGTAGTTTTTATTTTCGGCGCTGTTTTTTTTTTTTTTTTTTTTTTTTTTTTTTTTTTTTTTTTTTTGTTTTTATGGACGAACTAGTATAAAATGAGAATGGTTATTTATTTTAAAAAATTATATAAAAAAAAGGAAAAATTATCAAATTAATATAAAAGTAACCATAAAATAGGATTATAGAAGAATATGGAGAGAATGTATAGAGAGTATATAGAAGAATGTAAATATATTCTTATTATTAAAACAGTTATATACATGATATAGATATACATATGGTTATAACACTAAGAGGTACCATGCTTCCAATAGTACATTTAATAGACATATTCTTTGAGGACTTTTATGGAATAATGACGTCCACAATATTTTCATAACACTCCCTCTTGGACGTCAATTTATTATATTATCTAATGCCAATTAATTATGTGTATGCGCTTGAATGTTGCGTCATTAAAAACCCCACCAGGAAACCCAATGGGAAAAACCATGGTTAGGGAAAAAGAGTAAACGCGCATTTACTCCCCCTCATGGTATAAGTCAACTCCTAAATGTAGCAGTTGCAAGTGCTTTAGTAAACAGTCTTCTAAGTTTCGCTTGAACGAATCTTCAAAAACATTAATTTCGCCATTCTTTCTGAATTTCATGTTGTGAAAAAAAATTTTAGTAAGATGTGCTTTGTTCGATCACCTTTGATGTATCCTTCTTGAGTTGTGCAATGCATGTTGCGTTATCCTCATATAAAATTGTAGGATATCTTCTCGGATTCAAACCACAATCTTCTCGTATATGATGAATCACCGACCTTAGCCATACACATTCACGACTAGCTTCATGGTGGATAATATCTCTGAATGGTTAGAAGAAGTAGCTGCAATAGTTTGTTTCATAGAACGCCAAGAAATAGTAGTACCACCACATGTGAATACATATCCAGTTTGTGATCGAGCATAGGAGGATCAGATAGGTATTCAGCATCTGCAAACCAATTAAACCTTCTTTGGCTAAATTATGAAAAAATAAACCCTGTCTTTGTACCTTGAAGATACGAAGTATGTGTTTGACTCCATTCCAATGCCTTCTGGTAGGGCATGAACTAAATCTTGCCAATAAATTGACTGAAAAAGATATGTCAGGTCGAGTATGACTTGCAAGATACATTAATGCACCTATAGCACTTAATATGGTACTTCAGGACCAAGAATTTTCTCATATTTCCCAGGGCAGAACGGGTCTTTATCCACTTCAAATGACCTTACAACCATTGGGTTGTTCAACGAATGTGTTGTATCCATATAAAACCTTTGCAGCACTTTTTGTGTGTATTTTTGTTTGTGTACAAGGATTAATTGTTAAAGTATTCATTTTTGTAACCCAAACAAATTTTGTCTTGCCAAGATCTTTCAATTTCAAATTCTTTCTTAAATCCTCCATTGTTACTGAAATATCTTCAGGATTTTCCAATAAGGTTTAATCATCAACATACACTGCAATAACAACAAATCTTGATCCAAATTTCTTTATAAAATACATGGACTAATTGGATCATTCTTATAGCCTTCTTTCAACAAGTACTCACTCAAACGTTTATACCACTACGCCCAATTGTTTCAACCCATAAAGAGATCTATTCAGTTTAATTGAAAATTGTTCTCGAGAACCTGAATCAGTTGCTTTTGCAACTTAAAACCTTCGGAGTTTCATATAAATTTCATTATCCAGTGGGCCATATAGATAGGCAGTTACTCATCCATCATCGTAAGTCAAGTTTTTCTCTTATGCCAGACTAATTAGGAATCTAAAAGTTGTTGCTCTACCACGGGAGATATGTTTCTTCATAGTCAATTCCTGGTCTTTGTGAGAATCCTTGTGCAACTAACCTTGCTTTATATCTACATTTCACCCTTTTCATTACGTTTTCTCACAAAGACCCATTTATATCCCACTGCTACACCTTCAATGTACGGACTACATGTCCAAATACTTGTCTTTTTTCAAGAGATTTTAATTCTGATGTATTGCTTCTTTCCATTTCGGCCAATCATCTCTTTATCTACATTCATCATGGACTTTGGTTCATGATCCCTCATTTTTATTATCTTCATATTATCCATAATTCTAATGCTACACGCATGCAAAAACATCATCGACGTCGATTTGAGTTCGGTTCCAAGTAATTCCTGACATGACATGACAGATTTGTTGAAATTTCTTCTTATTAGGTACCTTTTCATCCTCTATCATGTCTGAATTTTCTCTAGAGACTTTTCAAAATCAAGTACTTCCTCGATTTGGTCATCATTTATCTTACTCCTTGTCTTTTTTGAGGAATTTTATCTTTGGAACCGATTGGTCTTCCACGCTTCTGGCGTGCTTTAGTTTCACTAGCAATTCATTTCGTCCTTCTGGGACATCAATTTTAATTGGAACATTACAGCTGGAATATGTGACTTAGTCATCTTTTTGGATCAGTAAAAGCGTCTGGCAATCGTTTGCTAAGCTTTGTAAATGAATTATCTTTTGAACTTCTTGTTCACATTCATTCGTACGAGGATCAAGATGAGATAACCGTGATTCATTCCAACTAATTTCTTGGTCAAGCTGTTTCTTTTCTCCCCTCTAAACTCGGGAGACTCATTAAAATGACAATCAGCAAAAGTGCAGTGAAAAAATCTCCTGTGGTTGGTTCGAGATATTTAATAATCGTGGGGATTCGAAACCAACATATATTCCTAGTCTCCTTTGAGGATCCATCTTGGAGCGTTTTGGTGGAGCTATTGGAACATAAACTGCACATCCAAAAATTCTTAGATGGAGATATTTGGTTCCTACCATAAACCAATTGAGATGGGGAGAATTTATGTAGCTTGTTGGCCTTGTGAATTAAAATGCAGCATGTAATATAGACATGCCCCCAAGATGAAATTGGAAGGTTGGACTCATAAGTAATGGTCTAGCAATCAATTGTGGACGTTTGATTAATGATTCTGCTAGACCGTTTGTGTATGAACATGGCTACTGGATGCTCAACATTTATCCCTATGGACATACAATAATCGTTGAAATTTTGAGATGTAATTCACCAGCATATCAAGACGAATAGTCTTAAGGAGTATCGGGAAAATGTGCTCATATTTGATTAATGAGCAAGCAATCTCGCAAATGCCATGTTACGAGTTGATAACAAAGATACATGTGACCATCTAGTGATGCATCGATTAAAATCATAAAATATCTAAATGGTCCACATGGTGGATGAATTGATCCACATATATCCCCTGGATACGTTCCAAGAAGTTATTGATTCAATTTAACTTAGCTGGTGAAAGTCGATTATTAGTTTGCCTTTGAGCAAGCAACACAAAAATTAATTGAAAGAATGTGTCGACCTTTTAATGGATGTCCACATGAATTTTCAATAATCTTTCGCATCATAATCGAACCGGGATGACCTAACCGGTCGTTGCCAATCAATAAAATCATTAGTAAACTTCTGTTACTAAATTATGACTTTCAATTGAATTTATTGTTGTGTAGTACAAACCAGTTGAGAAAGCAGGTAATTTCTCCAAAATATGCTTATACCTTGAGTTATTCTAATAATTTGAAGGAACTCATCATTCCTTCACTCAATGTCTCAATATGATAGCCATTATAGCGAATATCTTTAAAACTAGCAAATTCCTTTGAGACATGGGAGAGTACAAAGCATCAACAATATCGAATTTTTGTCCCGAAGGTAACATTATATGTGCTTTCCAGAGCCTTCTATAATATTTGTACTACCAGAAATAGTACTCACACTATATTTTTCATATTTAGCTGAGTAAAATATTTATTGTTTTTGAGTATTGTGTGAGTAGTTGCACTATCTGCAAGGCATATTTCTTCAGGCCAATATTAGTGGTGAGTAAACGTATTGGCATCACACATAGCATCGTCCGTATTCGTATAAACATGAGGGGATTCACATTCTTCAAGAAAATATAATATTGTTCACTAATATATATATATATATTACATAAATTAAAATAAGATTTAAATCATAAATAAGTATTAACATAAAACACTAAGTATTTAAAGAGTAATTAAAACATATACAATCATAAGTTTCACAACAATACAATAAAGTACTAATAATTGTAAAAATCAATCATAGTTTACACACATTAATCACATACTATATTATATAGGGATCGAACATAAATCATGGGAGTTTATTATTCCCTTCTTGGGAGTTGAAGAAATCGGAAACTCTAAGTGAGTTAATCATCATTATAAAGTCGCCATCGCCACTTCATCACAAGATTGGTCTCGACTTTCTTTTCCTTTTTGCTTTAATGATTCTTGATATAATGCAACAAGACACTTTGGTGCACGAGACGCGCGTGACCAATGTCCTTTTCCACCACAACGGTAACAAATACTAGTTACTTCCTCTTCTTCTTTTTTCTCATTTTTATTATTACGATTCCATTTCCAATTAAAGTTGAGTATCTAAAATAACCCTCCACGACCTCTACCATATCCACGTCCACGTCTGTAGGGGCCCCGGATTTTAGGGTCCCAAATTTTTTTTGTCACCTTTCCCAAACCGTCCATAGGTCAATTTAGACCTAAAAAATTGGCTTAAGGAAAGTGAAATGGACTTTTTTAGAAGTATTTGCAAAAAAACAGGGACCCAGAATTTCAGTCGAGCTAGCGTCGTAGCGTGACAAAGTTTGTCACGCTGACTGTGCAGCGCTACAAGCTTGTCACGCTGCAGTGCAGCGCGGCAAACTTTGTGACGCGCGAGTTAGCATGACAAAGTCTGTCGCGTACGCATTTTTGTGTTTTTTTTGCTTTTTTTATTCTTTTTTAATAAGTGGTTTTTGGTGTATTTTTTCGAGTGAGATAATATAACGAATACGGACGATGCTAGTAAGAAGTCCCAATGAGTTTTAGGAACTAAACTCATAAACCGTGTCTTTAGATTAGATAAATGAGACTCGAATAAGGGACGTTTGTCTAAATTGCACGGAAATCCTCTCCGATCCCATGGGGATGACTCCAAGTTGTGGTCGAGCGAACCAAAATTGGACTCGGGGCGAAGGTACTAACATGACAGAGTGCGTCGGGTTAGCCCATAGGCGGCCATTACTAGTTTCCTCTTAACCATACAGAAATTACATTTAGAATCACACAAAAATATACAAAATTCACAAAAAAAGGCATTAAATTGTTAGTGAATCACAAAAAAAAACTAATTAATTAACTCAAACCGTTATTAAAATAATCAATTGGGAGCCTAACATGATTAGATTGTCCGAAAGAATTATCTTGATTAGCGTGCAAACAATCAATTTTAAGTCCTTTAAACAAATAACGTGATAAAGTAGTAAATAAATAGTGAACAACCACTTAAAAGTGCATAAACATGATTTTTAGGGCTCTTAAAAACGTACCACTTCTCCTTTGAAAATTGTCTTCGTCGAGTATTAATTTGGGTGGAATTTCGAATTATTGTTTCGATATTATTAAATTTGTAGCCACTTTTTAGTAAAATAAATAGCAATAAAAACTAAATAATTATATAAAAAGGGGTTTTTAAAAGCAATACTCGGATTATTTAAGTACGAGGAAAAAGTGAGTTAAAAAATGTGTTGAGAAACGAAGAAATGAGGGTTTTTATAACAGCGTGGGAACCCTAATCGCGCTGGGCTGCTAGCGTGGTACGCCGATCGCGCTGGCCCAGTAGCGCAGGGAACCCTACAACGCTACTAGGTAGCGCTGTTAGCTTGTCCACGCTGAGCTGTCAGCGTGACTAAATTAACCGCGCTACGTTTTTGAAACACTTTTTTTTTATTTATTATTATTATTATTATTATTATTTTTATTTTATTCATTTATTTAAAATAGTAAAAGAGGCATTTGGATAAAAAGGTCCGTGAAATAAGAATTAGATTTATTTTAAGCCCAAGTATACTCGTTATCCAATCTTCTAGAGAAGGAGTTTTTAATCATCAGAGTCCTGCAGCGGGACAGGGGACTAAATTAGGTGTCTACAGTTACCCCCACTTTGATTGAGTCTGAGTAAGACGACAATCAAAGTATGCTCGAATCATTTTCCGAGGCTTTCATATCCAGAGTCATGAGCTCCTCATTAACCAATGGGCGTAGCAAATTTTAGAGAGCAAAGGCTCTCGAAACTGAATCGAAAATAAATTGCTTATTTCAAAACACTAGCAAATAAATTAGTATTAGTATTTTGGAATAAGTTTTTCTTTGACTGGAAATAAGGTAATAAATTCGCTTATTTACTATTTCGACTAATTCGCTTATTTACTGAAATTATTGAAAAAAAGTAATAATTCGCTCATTTATTACATTTGTAGTAAATTCGCTTATTTACTGACATTATGAAAAAAATGTATAAATCGTTTATTTATTACTATGATGAGTAAATTCGCCTATTTACCGAAAAATTGTAAAAATGTAATATATTCGTTTATTTATTACTATTTGGAGTAAATTCGCTATTTACTGAATTATTGAAAAATGTAATAATTCGCTTATTTACCGAAAATATTGAAAAGATGTAATAAATTCGTTTATTTATTATTATTTGGAGTAATTCGCTTATTTCCGAAAATATTGAAAAATGTAATAAATTCGTTTATTTATTCATTTGTAGTAATTATCGCTTATTTACTGATATTATTGAAAAAAATGTAATAAATTCGCTTATTTATTACTATTTTGAGTAATTCGCTTATTTACCGAAAATATTGAAAAAATATAATAAATTCGTTTATTTTACTATTTGGAGTAAATTCGCTTATTTACGAATTATTGAAAAAATGTAATAAATTCGCTTATTTATTACTATTTGGAGTAAATTCGCTTATTTACCGAAAATATTGTCAAAAGCTCACAGGTGGTCATGAGATAACACCTTATCCTAATTTAATCCACTTTTGGAACATTGGAATAAAGCAAGAGAAAAGGATCATCAAAAATCAAGTTCAAAGCAAAACAATACAGCAAAACTCAACAACCTCGCCGGCCGTGGTAGCGCTGTTTCAGAAACCACGCTGAAGATGTAGCGCGGCAAGTCCTGCGGCGCTGAGCTTATCAGCGCGATTCCTTTACTCACGCCCATAGGTTAGCGTGCTACTATTTGCTGTGCTGTGTTGTGGTTGTTGCTTGATTTACAAATGCTGATGTTGAATTATGCTGTGCACGAGCGAGGTGGGTTTAGTAGCGCTAGGGGCGTAGCGCAGTTGGCGTAGTTACGCTGCATTGGTAGCGTGTCCACGGAGCGGCGCTGAAGCTGCGCGCGGACTTCTCAAACACGCTGTGAGTTTTTTTTTTTTTTAATCAAATATTGAGCTTATATAAAATTAAGTCCAATAATCTAGAGAAGTGGGTTTTATTGTTCATCATGGAGTCTTACCACGGGAGCGGAGTAAATTAGATTCTATAGTTAGCCCCCACTTTGATTGAGTCGGAGTAAGACAAAATCAAGTACACTGAATCGCTTTTCGAACTTCCATTAACGGAACCAGGTCTCCTAATACCGATGGTATCAGATTTTAGACGCTTCAAACAAAAAAACCTTTTTGTTCGAAATTGGAAAAGTTATTCAATAATCATCGCTTCCTACATTGAAATCGAAATATAGAAAGATTTTAATAAATCGTATTTAAAACATTAAATTCAATTATAAGCATAGTAATATAATCATAAGTAGTAACTAAATCTAGTAATTCACTATTACAATAACTGACACACAAAGTAATTTCCTATTATCATTACAAAACGATATAAATATTGAAAAATGTAATAATTTGCATACATTTAGTAATCACTTATTTACCAAAAGTGTGAAAAAAAGGTAATAAGCCTTAGTTTGCATCTAAAAGGGGCCGCTTTCTCGAGTGATAGTGATTCTTTTTTGGTGAGTCTGACTGTCCTCATTCTAATTTATTACTATTTAGTAAATTCGCTTATTTACTAAAGAGGTATCTGAAGAAAATAATAAATTCCTTATTTTTACTATTTTAGTAAATTCGATTATTTACCAGAATTGTTGACAAAGTGAAAAATTCGCTCATTTATTAGTTTTTGAGTAAACTCGCTTATTTACCAAAATTATTGAAAAATGTAATAAATTCGTTTATTTATTACTATTTTTATAAATTCGCTTACTACTAAGAATATTTGAAGAAAAAGGTAATAAATTCGCCCATTATTACGTTTTGAGTAAATTCCTTATTTACCGAAACTATTGAAAAAAATGTAATAATTCGCTCATTATTACTATTTTGAGTAAATTGTTTATTTACCGAAATTATTGAAAAAGTGTAATAAATTCGCTCATTATTACTTTTTTTGGAGTAAATTCGCTTATTACTAGAATTGTTGACAAAGCTAATGACGTTGTCATAAAATTACAAACCTTAACTCAATGTATTTT
Organism: Suaeda aralocaspica; assembly: GCA_016808085.1. NCBI lineage: Eukaryota > Viridiplantae > Streptophyta > Magnoliopsida > Caryophyllales > Amaranthaceae > Suaeda > Suaeda aralocaspica. Next base: position 188,603 of record PYUH01004015.1, read on the forward strand.
TCCTTTTGAGTATTTTGGATAAAGGAGTGAGAAAGGGATTAACATCAAAAACAAAGTCAAAGCATTTGAAAATACAACAAAGCACAGTCAAGAGCGCTAGCCTTGTAGCGTCACAAAGCCAACTACACGATGCGTCAACGTGACAGTAGAAACAAGCTAAGACCTTCAGCGCGGTTGCTGCTATCACGCTCCTAAGTGAGCGTTTCTTCATTTGTTGTGTTTGAAAGGTTGCTCAAATTATAAAAGTTGATGTTGAATTGATAATACATGGTAGTGTTGTGTAGGGACATTGGCGTGGTTTCATTGCTGGGCTTGAGTGGCGCTGTAGTATTAGTCGCGCTACATGTTGTAGCGTGGTAGAGTTAGCGCTACTGGAGGCAGCGTGTTTGGGTTTGTAACGCTGAGGTGTAAGCATAGCACATTGTCTTGCACTACTCTACTTTTTCTTTAAGTGCTTCTTCTTTTGTAATGTAAGTGCTTCTATCTCAAACATTCTTTAATTAAGATAATTTTGAGAAATATGAGATGAACTTATGCTTACATGTTGTTTTAGAGAATTATTTGTTATACTTATTTAAATGTAGTCAATACAATGTTCAAGCATAGAAAAAAAGTTTGTTTTAACAGGTTATTGAAGAATGCTCCAACATTGTAAGAGTAGTATGCTTTTATTTATTAAACAAAAGTGCTTTGGCAAATGATTCTCTAAATTTTTTATGAGAGTATAATGCTCTTGGTTAGTTTATATAAAGTAATGGGCCTTACTAATAATCAAAAGTGAAAATGCTCTTGATAATTATTTTAATTATAAGAGTAATGAGCTCTTAATTTATAACCAAAAATGAAAATGCTTTATATTTATGATGCAACGTGCTCCAAGAATAAGAAATCAATTATCTCTCATTCGGATGATAAAAGTAAAAATGCTCTTAATTTTACCTCAAATAACATACGCAAGAAAATAGCTGCGCTGCTGCTGTAGCGTGACAAACTTTGTTGCGCTACGCTATGGAGCGCTGAAAATTTTGTGGCGCTCTTCATTTAGCGCTACAAAGTCTGTGATGCTACGCCTTTTAATTTCTAGATCTTTTTTTGTGTGTGAAAGCTTTTCAAGTTTAACTTCATTAATTGTTGTTGTATTATTGATTAGACCTTGGGCCTTTTACCTTTGACAATAACTAATGGCTATATTTTGAGACCGAGGGTCCGAGTAGGGGGGGAGGCAATAGTTTTGGGGGTTATCCGACATACTACCAAAAAATAATCGCCAAAATGAAGTTTCAGGTGAGACAACTTCCATGTTTTTTTTCAAAGGGGAAACAAGCAAAGGTCATAAGCTTAATGAGATTTTGAAGCAAGTCGTTTCATAACTAATTTTGAAAAAACGTAGCCCCCAGGATGTATAGGTGGTGTAAGTATGGAGACTTGTAGCAACAAGAAGGTCACAAATATGTATGCAAAGCTAGCTAGAAGAGTATGTACAAGTTAGTTATATGCTCAAATTAGCTACAATAACACGGGAAAAACACCAAAAAAATAGGCACAATGAACATGGAGGTGCCAAGCATGAGTTAGTAGGAAGCAAGGGATGGGGGTGTCTCAACTTTCCCTAAATCGATTTTTTTTTTTGAAAAAAAACATGATTATTTTTTTGTACGAGGAGAATGAGGAAGAAAGAATGTAGAAGTAAGGATCCAAAATTGATTACAGTTGTTGTATAATATGCTTGACAACGATTATGTTATTCAAAGGGGAATGATTTTAGCTTGCTCATTTGTTCTTAGATATGAGCATCATTTATACTTTCGTGAAGCTATTAGTAATGTGAACTCTTTAGAGAAATACTTTGTGCCTATTTTTTTGGTGTTTTTCCCGTGCTTATTTGTAGCTAATTTGAGCATATAACTAACTTGTACATACTCTTCTAGCTAGCTTTGCATACATATTTGTGACCTTTCTTGTTGCTACAAGTCTCCATACTTACACCACCTTATACACCCTGGGGGCTACGTTCTTTTCAAAATTAGTTATGAAGAGACTTGCTTC
>PYUH01000380.1:0-12500 GCA_016808085.1 Suaeda aralocaspica
TATGTGTCTAATAAATAATTGTCATAAGTGCCAACTCGTCATCTCACCCACCTACATCTCTCCTCTTCCAAGGCATCCCCATTACCCATTTCGAGTTGTTGTAACCCTAAGCATGAGGACAATCTCTTTGAAGTACCTTGCCCTTTACACTTGAAAAACACAATGCGTGAATCAAACTTTGGGGGCTCTTTGAAGATGTGTAGATGAACTTTATCCTTGATGAAAGGGGGGGTTTTAGTAACCTTATCAAGTTTGGTTTTTGAGGGCGGAAGGAAAAGTATTCTCGCTTTTCTTAGAATCATAGGTTTGAAGTAGTGTCTTTGTTTTGGAGTTGAAAATGTTTCTCAAACCCTTGATGCCACTCATAAAAAACTTAATAAAAGGTCAAATAAGGTTGTAATTCGCACCTTCTCCCTTTTTTATTATTCTCATCTAGCCCCGCCACAAAATGAGCAAGGTGTGGTCCCCTTCCTCTCTTCTTAATCACAAATCAAATAATTTCTCAAACTCCACATTGTACTCATCAAACGTTTTTATCTTGTTTCAATGTATGCATCTTAATGAAATTGTTTTGTTCGAAATATTGAGGAACCAAACACGTTTCCTCATCTTCCCTTTTCCTTGTTTATTATTTGCTTGGTCAATTCCTACGAGATATTTTTGATGTCTACCTTCTTCCTTCTCTTTCTTGTAAACACCTAGCCATAAACTCGCATAGGAATGTGAGTTTTAATTCCAGCCAATTTGCGAAGACTTATGATCATCCATATTATTTGTAACGAAAAATCCCTTTCAACCACTACGAATCCCAATCTAGAAAATTTTCAGGATCCATACATGACAATTATACTCAGAGGAATTCGATCTTAAGATTTCGATCATCATCCCTCATCTTCCCTTATGTTTTGTACCTTGATCTGGGTGCATCATCGTCTAAAGAAACTGATGAGTATCCCTTTTTGGGTTCGCACACTCCTTACACTTTATTTGCTTCAACTTTCACTTGATGATGAGGCCCTCCCTCTTGTTTAGATTTGGTTAGGAGTTTTCTTGGTAGAAGCCATCATAATGGTTAGGACTTCATCTAACCGAGCCTTTACTAGTCAATCTCCCCTTGCTTCGTAACTCCTTTGCTTGAGCCAAGCTCAAACCCTTAGTGAATCCTTGTGGATTTTCGTCTCCACCTATTGAGCCTATGATAATTGATATTGAACACTTTGAGATTGACTGCAATTTTCTCACCGAAAGCACACATAAGTTGATGTGAATTTGTTATAGACAAACGCCCTCACACAAAGAAACTTAGGACTTACCAAACTGATAAAGATGCGCACCACAAACTGAACTTCTAAGGCGAATAATTAGTTAGAATTTGATAAAGCAAAGCACCCTCAAATCCTAAGAACTATTCCTCACGTGAGCTAAAGCAAAGCACCACTCACTCCTCAATTCGGAATTTCTCACAAGAAACCTCAAAAAAAATTGGTTACTTCGTGCAGAAACACAAAGAAAACCGGAAACACTGTGTTTTAATCCTCAAAATCTGCAGTTATTGATGTATTTACATCCTATTTATAGGCTCTAAACATATCACACAATTATGTTCGAAATCTAACATATCCACCACCTTAGAATATGATTTAAACAAACTAAGATTAGGATAACAAGAAAATCCTAACAAACCGGATACATATCTTTGCACATAATTTTGTAACCTGATTCTAGTCTAAATCTTAGATAGTTTGCAAGCAAAATCTAGCCATAGATTTCCGAAATAACAAAATAAGTTACCAAGTCAAACAACTTGAAAACCCACGTTGACAACGTGCCCATAACTTCAAAAATCTCCAAAAATCCCGCCATATGCATTGCTTGATTCTCGTGATTTTTTTATTGGACTTGCGATTTCAAGAACTTCAAGAACTCTTCAAGATCAATCTTATTTCAAGAAAACTCCATTTTGTGTTTTCTCATACTTGATTCCATCAACCTGACTATACACTAATCAAGAAAATAACAAAAACACCATATGGTAAAAACCCGATTCAAATGACGTGCGGCAGAGAAAACCATATAGCTCAAGAATTCTAAAATACTAAATATACTTGCCTTTACATTACGTGAATAAGCTGGAGACATGTCACCATGACACACGTAGAAATCCACCCTAGCCAACCAAAGAAAGCCTTGGCTCCATAAGCCCCTAACTCCCCCGGTTTCTCTTGTTTTCCACCTTCAATCAAACCAAAACCCTCGAAGTTTTGCTCATTATATGCGTATCATAGATGTAACAAGGGAAACTAAGGGGAGATAACAAAAAGGGCAGATAGAGGACGAGTTAATGGAGAGGGGTAAGTGTGAGATGAGCGCATGAGGTCCATGTGCTGTGCATTACATTACATGAAGTACCTAAAAAAGATGGGATTGGAAACTTGCTCATGATGAATTTCTTCAATAGAATCACCTTATTATGCTACTAAACACTCACCTTTCGAAATTGTTATGGAACTCAAAACTTAAATTACCAAAATTTTGTTTAAGTATTCTTAAGGGGAAGTTGGTACCAAGGACCTGCAAGACAAAGGTTGAGTACATGCCAAAAGCTTCACGCAGAGAAAGTAATGATACGAATATCAAATGAACAAAACTTCGAGGGGTTTGGGTTTTGATTGTTGAAGGTGGAAAACAAGATGCAAAACGTGGGGGATATGGGAGTGGAGATGTGGGAGGAAAAAATGAGTACTAGAGGGGTGAGGAGACAAGTAGCCATCGTAGGGTGGATTGTTAGAGTGTGCATGGGGTTGACATGACCAAGCTTATTTAAGTAAAGGTTAAAGCAAGTATAGTTAGCTAGTGTGAGAAGGCGTTGAGATATATGCGGTATTCTTCTAAGTATGTTGATAGCGGTTTTACACTATGGTTGTAGTGTTATTTTCTTGATTAGGTTATGAGTCCAAGGTTGATTGAATCAAGAATGGGAAACAAAAAAGGAGGTTTCTTGAAATAAAGATGAATCTTGAAGCGTTTTCTTGATGAAGTCGTGACATCGCAAGTCCAACCAAAAATAAACGGAAAATACAGCAACTTATATGGCGGGATTTTTGAAAGATGTTTTGGAAAAGAGTGGGCGGAACGTTGTCAACACGGTTTTCAAGTTGTTTGACTTGGTCAACCTTAGTTTGTTTTCGGAAATATCGGTGTTTAGATTTGATTTGACCAAAATATCTAAGATTTAGAATAGAAATCAGATTACAAAATATCTAGTGCACATTATTGAGCAAGCGGCTTCGGGGGCTCGGCGGGGGGAGAAGAGGGGATGGGGAGAAGAAGGCGGAGGGGGGATACCCCGGAGAACCAGAGAGCGAAGGTAGTTTCAGGAGAGTGGCTAGGAGTAGTTGAAAAGATGGGCCTTGTCTTTCTGTGACATGTTTCGCCTTAAATCGGATTGTAAACACACAATAAAATTCAGTTAGGGTTGATGGAAAAACAGAAGTGTTGGAAAAGCCGGCTTTGGAGCGGGCGGAACGACAGTGCCTTGAACTCTGATAAGCCGAGAAAAAAAAACACGGGTTTCGAGTGAGGTTGTGGGATGACACAGGAGATCCGCCGACTCCTGTGAGGGTGTGAGTTTGTGCGGGATCGTCAAGGGACGGTGCGGAGAGTGTCTTGAGAGGGGAGGGGGCGGGCATTGAAGCAAAGGTCTACTAAAGTAGTCGCTTAGAAGTTAAGATTTGTGCGTGGTGGGCTTTATCCAAATTTGAAGTCTAAGTTCCTTTGTTGTGAGTGGCGCGTTGTATATTAACCAAAATTAACATCAACTTTTGGTGGCTTTCGTTTGAGAGATTCGTTTTTCAATTCAAGTGTTCAATATCAATATCATGTCTCAAGAGGTTGGAGACGAAAACTCACAAGTATTCACGAAGGTCTGAGCTTGGCTCAAGCAAAAGAGCTACACCAGTGTAATGAAAGGGGTTGAGCCACCGGGACCCGAGGAAATGGATGAGGGTTGAGAGGCACCCCCCTAAACGGGTCTACAAAAGAAAAAAGAAGGGATTAAAGATACAAAGACACAAAGAAGAAAAAAGCATAAAAAACTCCGAGACGACCGTTCCGCCCGCCTGTGAGAAGGGAGACCAGACATAAAGCCTCCCCCCCCAGGGGCAAATGGGACCGGAAAGAAAGGCAGGGAGGACTCGAGGGCTACGGAAACCAAAAAAAGGAAAGAAGAAAGTGATAGCTGAGTGAGGGCTCGGGAAAAAGAGTTTTGCGACAAGGATCTAAAAAAATATAGGAAAGATGAAGGGAATGATGATCGAAAATCTTACACTTGAAATTAATTGAGGGGGACCAGGCGAACCCCTGGCGTGAGGGGAGAAGGGGACAACTTCCTTGAGTTGCGATTTCGTTGAGGGGGTCGAGAGGATTTTTAGTTACAAAGAATATGATGATCATAAGTCTTACAAAGGGTATGGACTATAAGGTGACAAATCACTTAATCAGGAAAGTTTATGGATGGAGGGTGTCCCGGTTTTTTACAAAGACAAAGAAATCAGAGAAGGAAAGAAGGTTAGATCAAAAATCTTTCAGGAGTCTAAATTGAAAAAGGGAGATGAGGAGGAAACGTTTGTTCCTAAGAGGTAGATGCAAAAAAAATTTCCATAAAAGATGATGAGAAATGTAAAAAAAAGGATTAGAAAAACGGTGATGAATATATTGTGGAGTTTGAAAAATGATCCATGATTTGTGATTGGAAGAGAAGGCGGACCAAAAAGTGCGGCGGACCGAATATAGGGGGAGTGAGCCTACGGCCCGCATGTCGCAGAGAGGAAACTAGAACGGGTCCTCTTTGCTCCGAGAAGGTCGAATATTACAAACTTGATGGAACTTGTGATGAAGGTGTCTGTGTAGAGTGGCAGCAAAGGAGTTGGAAACAAGTGGCACGTAAGCCAAGCATACTTCAAAACTTACGACCCTAAGGAAAGACGTGTTACTTTTCTCCAAAAAACCCAACTTTGATTAGGTCACTAAACCACCCCTTCTCAAGGATAAGAGTCAACTTCAAACCCCAAAGTAGTGATTCAGGCATTGTTGCTTTCAATGGGGACTCAAAGGAAAACACTGGGTAACTAAGGAAAAGAGAGCACGGGCCACAAGAAGGATGTGAGGGGGCAAAAAAAAGAGGAAAAAGCCTGGTTTTCCTGGTCTCGATATCTGATTGAGGCGCTGGAAAGACCGGGAAGAAGAGTGAGCAGTTTCGATGAGGCCGCTCAGGTGCAGTGGAGGGACGCTCATCGGTGCTCCCCCTCATTTCTGAGAGAGTCGCATCAATCCATACGACTCACACATCTCGAGTTCCCTCTGAGGTACACTAAGGAGGAACAAGAGACGGAGAAGAAAGCACGAGAACAAGGATGGCTGGACACCACCTAACTCAACTCCTCTCATTGGCCGGGGGCGGGGAACAGAGGAACAGAAGACAAGAAAAGAACAGGTAATCAGCTCGAGCAGGTAATTGAGGAATAAGAGTCAGGTATTACTTTCCAAGTCTTTGAGGGATTCCAAAAGGAAATCTCACAAAAGGAAACACTAAAGAAAAACTAAGGCAAAATCAACTGGGGGGTGTATGCGGGAGCAGGGAGTTAAAAAGTCTCAAAGTGAACAGAATGTGGAGAAGGTACAACAGGGACTAAAAAGGTTTGTCCAAAAGGTGGTAATGTTCAAGGCAAGCTTTGTGATGTGACATAGATACTGGAAGTTGCACAAATGTAGTATCTACCGTTGTTGGTGGGAAAAGCTCGCAATTCCACAAGGTTACAATCCTCAACCATACAAGCCTACATTGGCTTAGCAACACAAGTTGATGTAAGGTAAACAAACAAGCCTTATTGCTGTTTCCTTTAAAAATGTTTAAATTTGAGGATCAAGTATTTGTGATGTTTTGTCCTTAGGATTGCCTGTCATTATACTATTGGGATAGACCTTGGCAATATGACCGTTTGTGAAGTTTAAGGAGAGAAAATGCTATATGTGCGCAAGAAACCCTAATAGAGAAATCATATGCATTTAAAACCCTTGATGATTTCTAAACAAAAAACAAGCATGTGGTAATTACTAAGGAGTGTTGGTGGGTGTGGAAAGGATGTTGTGGGTGGAAAGGAGTTAGATAGGGAGTGAAACAAGTTCTATAGCTTAGTGTTGAAGCTAAAAGGACGGTAACAGATGAAAACCCCCGAGATTTCTAGGTGTTTTGCTATCCCATGTTGACCTCAGTTGAGTTTTAGATGGTTCCCTCTTATATTGTATGCCATTTCGCTGCAACCAGGGTACCACCATACGGGAACTCTTTGAATGAACTTTATTTTACTCCAAATGATTTTCATGGCTCCAAATTCCTAACAAGCCTGCATATAGATGTAATCAGAAGAGAAACAAAGGAGATACAAAGGCAAATAGTGGGAATAGGAATGAATGAGGGGCGGGTACGTGAGGAGAGCAGCTGAGTCCATCGTGTCTGTGCCACATAATAGTACCTAAAGAAAGATGGGACTTGGAGACTGTGTATTTGATGTCAAGGGCAGTTAACAATTATAACCGTCAAGTATAGTTTCTTACCTAGAGTTGGGATGATTGCTAGATTGAATTACATGGTTCTCAGTTTTTTCAAAGATTGACTTAAGAAGGGGATATCATAAAATTCGAATATGAAGGAAGTGTATGAATGGGAAAAAACAGGTTGTTAAAACAAAGATAGGCTTTAGAATGGTTAGTCCATGCCTTTTGGGTTAACTAATGCAACACATAGTACGTTGAGAGGTTGAGAAGTGAGGTAAAGATAAATGGAGGCGTTTGTAGTCGTGGATATTTAGATGCATATTTTGGGTGATATAGCCAGATTGTTTAATGATCATCTAAGCCTCTAAGGAGTGTGTTGTGGGACATTACTAGAACCAAAAGCTCTATGCTAAGCTGCGAAAAAACAAAAGTGTTAATTTCATGGTTACCAAGTGGGAGTTTTTTTGGGTATGTGGTCCAAAGAATGGGGTTCTGGTATGATCATCTAAAGTTGGAGTAATTAAAATCATGGCCAACACCAAGAACGGAGATTTCAGTACGTGTTCTTTTCATGGGTTCGCCTCTGTTTATAGGAGGTGTGTAGAAGATTTTCATCTGTTGTTGCTACTAACGGAATGCAGTAGAGGCATAAAGCCTAAGTTTGAGTGGACTAAGGGGGACCCGACAGAGCTTTTGCGAATTGAATTAAAGTGCTTTGTAACACACCAACTACTTACAGATTCTCTAAACCATTTTTGAATGTTGAGACGGATGCAAGTGGGGGTGGATTGGTGTGTTCTGTCCAAGGGAAGAGAACATTGCGTTACTTTAGTGACAGAAAATTTGAATGGTGCTAAACTGAACTACTTGTACATTGACAAGGGAGTTCTATGCCATTAGTAGGGCTTTGGATCATTTGGAGTCACATTTAAGGCCTAATCATCTACTACATTCTGATCATGAAGCATTGAAGCACATTTAATGGTCAACAAAAATTGAATCCAAGAACACTGCTAAATGGGTTGATTTTTGCAATATTTCACTTCCTCTTCACAGTACAAAAACGGGAAAGTCTAATGTGGTTGACTGATGACTTGTCACGGAAAGGTATAACTTTGGTTGGTGTTTTCGAACTTTAAGTTACTTGGGTGGAGTTGAGACCAATTTTACGAGCAAGATGGAGGGACTTTTGGACCAATAAGGGCGCAACTTTCAACGAGGTCATGAGTTCTATGTGCAAATGTGGGTTTTTTTTTAAAGTATCTATTGTGAATACCTAAGTGTTCTATACGTGAATGCTAGTAAGGGAGGCCATGGAGGGAGGTATTGCTGGACCATTTTGGCATACAAAGGACACGAACCTGTTGCAAAGAACATGTATGGCAAAGATGATTGTTGATGTTGAGGACATCATGCCTAATGTGCTACTTGTCAAAAGCAAAAGGCAGCCTTTCATCAAGGGTTTTGATACTCCATGCCAGTGCCAGAGGGGACCTTGGGAGGATGTCTTCTATGGATTAATTGTAGGGTACCAAGAAAGCAAGGGGAAAAGTGCTATTATGGTTAGTGGTGATAGATTTTTCCAAAGATGGCTAATTTTACACCATGTCACAACTAGTGATGCTATGAGTGTGGCTGATTGTATTTCGAGACTATAAGGTACAGTGGGGTTCCAAAGACATTGTAGTGATAGAGACACAAAGTTATTAGTACTTTTGAAGTTACTTTGGGGACTAATAGGTACGAACCTTTTGTTAGGCACATTTATCATTCATCAAACAGATGGTCAAACAGAGTGTCATAATCGAACATAGGCGTTTGTGCGGGGTTGTTAGAAGACACAAAAGATTGGGGATTGAAGATTGCTCATGCTGAATTTGCTTTTAATAGGTCACCTACTTATGCTACTAAGAACTCACCTTTCGAGATTGTCTAGGGAGTTATCTAAGTTACCAATTGATATTGTAAGTTTTCCTAAGGGGAGTGTGACACAAGGAGGATGGCCACAGACTAAAGGTTGAGTCAACATGCAAAAAAACTTCATAGGCAGAAAGTAGGGCTTCGATGAGAGTTTATGATATTTACAAGGCACGAGGCAAACAAACATTAAATCACAAACAGGTCCACAAAGAAGGGGATTGTGGTGTGGTTACTACTGAGGAAGGAAAGATTTCCAAATCAAAAGGAAGAATAACACTTATGCCTCGTTGTGGATGACCATTCAAGATCATTAGTTAAAGTGGGGGCATAATGATTATACAATGGAACTTACCAGGAGAATATGGAAGTCCAGTACTTTCAAATTTGGTGATTTAGCTCCTCTATGTATGATGATCAAACTTCGAGGTTTGAGGACAAACTCTTGGAAACAAGAAGAGGAGGATGATTGATACGATATCAATGAACAAAACTTCGAGGGTTGGGTTTGATTGGAAGGTGAGAAAACAAGATTGCAACTTGGGGAGTTAGTTGGCTTTTTTGGAGACAAAGGCTTAGGGTGGTGGAGGTTATGTTACGTGTGGCATGGTGACATGCACAAGCCTTATTTAGTAATGGAAAGCAAGTATAGTTAGTAGTTTAGAGTTTGAAGGCTGATATGGGTTTTTATTCCCACGTGCATTTTGATAGGGTGTTTACCATATGGTGTTTTGTATTTTCTTGATTATTTATGAGTCAAGGTTGATGGACAATAAGCATGGGGAAAACAATAAAAAGGAGGTTCTCGTGAAATAAAGATTGAATCTTGAAGAAGTTTCTTTGAAGTTCTTGTGAAAATCGCAGTCCAACAAAAATAACAGGAAAATAAAGCAAAGTTAGTTATGGCGGGATTTTTGAAAGATTTTTGAGAAGAGTGGGCAACGTGGGTCAAAACAGGTTTTTTTCAAGTGTTTGACTTGGTCCAACCTTAGTTTGTTCTTCGGAATATGGTTGTTTAAGATTTGAGTTTGCCAAAAATATCTAAGATTAGACTAGAAATCAGATAAAAAATAATATGGTGCACTCTTGTAATCCGTTGTTTTGATAGATTTCTTGTTATCCTCAATCTTAGTTTGTTATACCAGTATATCTAAGGTAGGTTAGGATATGTTAGGATTCTGAAATATTGTGTGACATGTTTAGCTATAAATAGGATGTAAAATACATCCATAAATTCAGATTAGCTTGATTGAAAAACATAAGTTTCCGGGTTTTTATGTTTCACGAGAAGGGAGAAAAACAAAAAGAGAGTTTCTTGATGAGAATTCGGTTGAGTGAAGTGGTGCTTTGGCTTTATCTCACGTGGGATAGTTGCTTAGGATTTGAGGGGTGCGTTGCTTATCAAATTAGTCTACTAATTTATTCGACTTCTTAGAAGTTCAGATTGTGGGTGCGTGGCTTTACTCAATTGAAGTCTAGTTCCTTTGTGTGAGGTGCGTTTGTCTATACAAAATTCACATCAAGTAAGCTAATTGAGAAGAGAAGGTTAAATGATATTTACAGCAGAGCAAAACAAACAAAATCACTACATGTTTACAAGGAGGGGATTGTTTGCTACATTGAGCAAGGAAAGGTTCCCAATCAAGAAGAGAAGAATAAGCTTATGCCCGGTGTGAGGACCGTTTCAAATCATAAGTAAGGTGGGGGGACAATGCATACAAATTAGAATTGCCAGAGAATATGGAGTTCATGCCACTTTCAACATAGGTGATTAGCTCGTATGTTCCTGATGATCAACTTCGAGGTTTGAGGACAAACTCTTTGAAGAAGAGGAGGATGATATGAATATCCATGAGCAAAACTGCGAGGGTTTGAAAGAAGGTGCAAAACAAATGCAACCATGGAGAGCTAGTGGCTTATGAGACACAAGATCTTAGGGTTGGCTAGGGTGAATTTTAAGTGTGCATGGAAACATGTACAAGTTTCCTCACGTAAAAATCAAGCAAAGAATAATTAGTAGTCTAGAGTGTGAGCTATATGGGTTTCTTCCCACTTCATTTGATAGGGTTTACCATATGGGTTTTTGTGATTTTCTTATTTAGTTTATGAGTATGGTTGATGGAATCAAGCATGGGAAACAGCAGATTGAAGGTTTCTTGAAATAAAGATTGAAGCTCAAAGGGTTTCTTGTAGTTCTTGAAAATGGAAAGTCCATCAAAAATCAAAAGGAAACTATAGCGGGTTGTATGGCGGGATTTTGAAGGATTTTGAAGATTCTGGGCAACGTTGTCAACGGTTGTTTTTCGTGTTGTTTGCTGGTAAAAACTTCAGTTAGTTAGTTGGAAATATTGTCTTAGATTTGTTTTCCAAAATATCTAAGATTTAGCTAGAAAATCAGTTTATATATATATGGCGCAAGATTGTATCCGGTTTTGTGGAGATTATCTTGTTATCCTAATATTAGTTGTGTATACCATGAATCAGGGTAGTTAGGATTGTTTCAGTATTACATATTGTGTGATATGTTTATTAAATAGGATGGAAAGTACATCAATAAAATTCAGATTAGATTGATTGAAAACACATATTGTTTCCGGTTTTATTGTTTACGTAAGTAAACAAAATTTGTGAGAATTTTTGTGAGGAATTCGATGAGTGGAGTGGTGCTTTGAGCTTTATCTCACGTGAGAATAGTTTTTAGGATTTGAGGGTGCTTTGCTTAATCAAATTCTATCAATTATTCGCGTAGAAGTTCGAATTGTGTGCGTTGCTTTATCAAATTTTTGTGCTAAGATTATCTGTCTGATGGCGTTTGTCTATAACAAATTCACATCAGGACTTTACATCCTATTTATAGCTAAAATATCACACAATGATGTGAATATCCTAAACAAATCTAACTACCCTAGAATTAGGTATAACAAACTAATATTGGATAACAGAAAATCTAATCGAAACGGATACAAGTCTTGCGCACCAAGCTTGTATCTGATTTCTAGCCTAAAAGCTTATATTTTGAGAACAAAATCTAAGGACATATTATCAACCAACTAACTAAAGTTGACCAAGTCAAAAACACGGAAAACACGCCAACATCGGTGCCCAAATCTTTCAAAAATCCCGTAATATAACTCGCTATATTTTTCTTTGATTTTTGATGGACTTCCATTTTCAAGAACCTCATGAAACCTTTTGAGCTTCGATCATTATTTCAAGAAACCTCCATTTTCGTGTTCCCCATGCTTGATTCCATCAACCAACACTCATAGACTTAATAAGAAAATCACAAAACACCACATGTGAAAACCCTATCAAGTGAAGTGGGAAGAAAACCCATATAGCTCAACATTCCTAAACTACTAATTTATTCTTGCTTGATTTTTACGTGAGGAAACTTGTGCATGTCACCATGCACACGTAAAAATTTACCCTAGCCAACCCCAAGAGTCTCGTGTCTCCATAAGCCACTAGTTCTCCCATGGTTGCATCTTGCTTTGCACCTTCTATCAAACCATCGAAGTTTTGCTCATTGATATTCGTATCAGGGTTCCACGCACCATTGTTTCTGATCGAGACACAAAGTTTCTAAGTAATTTTTGGAAGTCTTTGTGGCGCTTGATGGGAACCAAGTTGCTATTTTCTACTTCACATCACCCACAAACCGATGGTCAAACCGAGGTAGTGAATAGAGTGCTAGGTTCTTTGCTTAGGACCTTGGTTAGTAAGAGCACCAAAGATTGGGATATCAAGCTAGCTCATGCCGAGTTTGCTTATAATAGGACTCCTAGTACTACTACAAAGTACTCTCCTTTTGAAGAGGTCTATGGTTCTAATCCCTATGTTCCAATTGATCTCATTGCTCTACCACAAGACAAGTTCGTGCATGGAGGTGCCAAAGAGCAAGCCGAGTTCATGATCAAAATCCATAAAGAGGTGAGAAAGAACATTGAGAAAGCTAATGAAGTCTACAAGAAGCAAGCCAACAAAAGGGTTAAGAACGTGAGAAGCTTTGAAGTTGGTGACTTGGTGTG
>PYUH01000380.1:25000-40607 GCA_016808085.1 Suaeda aralocaspica
AAAGCACCACTCACTCAATCGAATTTCTCACAAGAAACTCTCAAAAATTGTTTACTTCGTGAAACAAAAGAAAACCGGAAACACCTTGTGTTTAATCACTCAAATCTGAATTTTATTGATGTATTTTACATCCTATTTATAGGCTAAACATATCACACAATATTTCAGAAACCTAAACATATCCTAACTACCTTAGATATATGGTATAACAAACTAAGATTAGGATAACAAGAAAATCTTAACAAACCGGATACATATCTTAACAAACCGGATACATAATATCTCACGTATCCCCTCTCCATTAATTCCTCAATTTGCCTTTGTATCTCCTTTGTCTCCTCTGGATTACATCAACTATATGCAGGCTTGTTAGGAATTTGAGATCCAGTAATAATATCAATTTGATGTTCAATCCCCTTATTGGTGTAATCCTGGGTGCACTCATAGGAAACCACCCATCTGATAAACTCATTCCCATGGATGCAAAACCCTAGGAATGCTCTGGGGCTTCATTTTGTACCTCTTGGCTAACAACATAGAAAGACTTAGGGACTTGTTTTTCAACTCCCTTCTAACTCCTTCGCAACCCACAACAAACACTTTAGATTACCCATGCTTGTTTTAGTTAGAAATCATCAGGTGTTTTAAGGCATATGAATTTTTATAGGTTCTTGCGCACAATTATAGACCTTGTGTCCTCCATTAACGTCACAAAACGATACTATGCCTATATGGTTTCTCAATTATATATGACACCATCCAGGGACAACATCACAAAGTACTTGATCCTCGAATTACCCCAATTTTAAAACGCAATCAGGATTGTTTGTTTCCTTAACATCGCTTGTGTTGCTAAGCCAATGTTAAGCTTGTATGGTGAGGATGTATCTTTGTAGGAATTGCGAGCTTTTCCACCAACACCGTAAGATACTACATTTGTGAAAATTCCAGTAATCTATGATTACATCACAAAGATTGCTTGAACATTACACCTGTGAGAAAAATTTAGCCCTTGACGCTCCAAAAGGTGGCATTTGAGATTGTAAACCCTTAGTAAAACCAAGGAATGGCTTGTGTTTATGGGTTTGGACTTCCTCCGTGGTGTCTTCCCATATGTATATTGCCATACTCTTCCTCGCCTCATCCCCATAATTCCTCCTCTCTTAAAGCTTCCCCACTACCCAATTCGAGTTGTTGTTGAACTAGCATGGGACACATCTATTTGACATGTGACCTTGCCCTTACACTTGAAACACACAATTGCTGTGCATCACTAATTTGGGGCTTTGAAGATGAGATCTTCTCCTGAATGAAGGTGGTTTAGTACCTTATCAAAGTTGGTTTTTTTGAGGGAAAGTATCACGCTTTCTTAGGATCATAGGTTTTGAAGTATGTCTTTGTTTTGCCGTGCCAACTGGTTCTCACCCTTGCTGCCACTCTACCAACTTCATTCAAGTCCAAATAAAGGTTGTAATTCGACTTTCGCCCTATATTTCATTCCAGGCCAGCACAAAACGAGCCACTTTGTCGAGTCCTCCTCTTTCCAAATACAAATCATGATCAATTTTTCAAAACTCCACATGTATTCACAACCTTTTTTCTATCTTGTTTTAATGTCTCATCTGAGGAAATGTTTTCGCTCGAAAATCTTGAGGAACAAAAAGTGTCTCATCTTCCCTTTGTAATTTAGACCTTTGAAGATATTTTTTGATTCTACCTTTTTTCCTTCTGCTTCTTTGAAACCCCTAAGCCCTAAAACTTGCATAGGAAGTGAGTTTTAAATTCGCCACTTTATAGGGACTTATGATCATCATCTTCTTTGTACGCAAAATCCTCCAACCCTACGAATCCAATCTAGAAATTTTCAGGATCCATACCTCCATTAAACTCAGAATTTCGAAGTTTAGATTGCGATCATCATCCTTATCGTTCCCTTATGTTTGTGCTTGATCTTGGTTCCTCATCGTCACTAGAACTTGATTGAGGATCCCTTTTTTGGTTTTTCACGTTACACTCCTCACACTTTCTTGTCACGTCACTGATGATGAGCCTCCTCTTGTTTAGATTTAGTAGGAGTTTTTGGTAGAAGCCATGATGGTTAGGAATTCCTCCTAAACGAGCCTTTACTCGTCAATCTCCCCTTGCATACGTTAGATCCTTGCTGAGCCACGCTCAAACCTTTAGTAAGCCTTGTGGATTTTCATACTCCCCTTCTTGAGCCATGATATTGATATTGAACACCTGAGATTGAAGAATCTCTCAACGAAGCACCAAAAAGTGATGTGAATTTGTTTAACAAACGCCACCACACAAAGAAACTTAGCTTCAAATTTGATAAAGCCACGTACCACAAATTGAACTTTCTAAGGCGAATAATTGGGAGAATTTGATTTAAAAACAACGCACTCCCCAAATCCTAAGAAAACATCATCAAGTGAGATAAAGCAAAAGCCACCACTCAATCGAATTTCTCACAGAAACTCTCACAAATTGTTTACTTGTGATGATGAAACAAAAGAAAAAACCTGGAAAACTTATGTTTTCAATAAGTAATCTGAATTATATTGAGGATTTACATCATATTTATAGGCTAAACACATCACATAATATTTTCAGAAACTAAACATATCCTAACTTACCTTAGATATATGGTATAACAACTAAGGGAATTAGATAAAAAGAAAATATTAACAAACGGATACATATCTTGCACCATATATTTGTAATTGATTTCTAGTTAAATCTTAGATATTTGACAAATCAAATCTAAACACCCTATATCCGGAATAAACAAACCCTAGGTGACAAAGTCAAACAACACAAATCCCGTGGTTGACAACGTTGACCACAAACTTCAAAAATCATTCAAAAAATCGCCATATGCATTGCGTTGTTTTCGTTGATTTTTGGTGGACTTGATTTCAAGAACTTGGAAACGCTTCAAGATTCAATTTTATTCAAGAAGAAACTCCATTTTTGGGGGTTATCATGCTTGATTTCAATCAACCTTGACTCATAAAAATCAAGAAAAAAAAAAACACCATATGGTAAAACACTATCAAATGCGTGGGAAGAAAGAAGAAAACCCATATAGCTCAACACTTTAAACTACAACTTATACTTGACTCTACATGTAGGGAATAAGCTGGCATGTCACCATGAACAAGTAGAATCCACAATAGCCAACCAAAGAAGCCGGTGTCTCCATATAAAGGCACACTACTCCCACAAGGTTGCTGATTGTTTTAAACATTAAAACAAAAAATAAAACCATCGAAGTATCTTGTAATTTCATATGCGTATCACGGTTGTTGTTGTTGGTGGGTGTTGTAGTTGTTGTTGTTGTTTGTCTTTTTGTTGTTGTTAGTGTTGTTGTGGTGTTGTTGTAGGTATGAGTGGTGTTGTATTGTTGTTGTTTGTTATTTGTTGGTGAGGTTGGTGATGTTGGTGGTGGTGTTTTGTTGTTTTGTGTTGGCTGCTTGGTGGTTGTGGGTGTTGGTGTGAGTTGTTCGTTGTTATTGTTGTTGTGTTTGGGCGGGTTGGTGTTGTTGTTGTTGTCGGTGTTGGGTTGTGGTGTGTGTTATTTGTTGTGTTGTGTGGGGGTGGGTGGTATGGTTAGTGTTTTTGTGATTAGTGGTATTGTTTTGAAGTGGTTGATGTGGATATTGAAGTGGGGGGTTGGGGGTGGGGGGGATTATATGTTGTAGCTTTGAGCGTAATGTTGTTATTGTTGTTGTTGTTGTTGCACTGTTGTCGATGGGGAGTAGTAGTAGTGTAGGTGTAGTAGTAGTAGTAGTAGTGTTGGTGGGGGTGTTGTCGTTGTTGGTGGTAGTTGTGTTGGGTTGTTGTGTTGTATGTTGTTGGTGGTTGTGGTTGTGGTGTTGTTTGGTTGGTGTTGTTCATGCTGTTTATTGTTGTTTGTTAGTAGTGTTATTGTTGTTGGTGGTGGTTTGGTGGATGTTTTGTTGTTGTTGTTGTGTTTGTGTTTTTGCCTGTCAGTGTTATTGTAGTTGTTGTTTTATGTTGCTGTTGTTGTCGTTGGTGTGGTGTGGTGTGTTATGTCATTGTTGTGTTGTTGTTATTGTAGTTGTTGTTGTATTGTTGGTGTTGGTGTTTGTTGTTGTTGGTGGTGGTGTTTTTGTTTTATTGTTATTGGTGTTGTAGCGTTAATATTGTTTGTACTTGTATGGTTGTTCTTGTTGTGGTGTTGTTGTAGTTGTTACTGTTGTTGTACGTGGTATTGCTGTTCTTGTTGTTGTTGTTGGTATGTTGGTGTTGTTGTTGTTGTTTTTTAGTGTTGTTGTTGGTGTTGTTGTAGCTGTTTGTTGTGGTTGTTTGTGGTAGTATGTGTTGTTGTTTTTTGTTGGTGTGTGGTGTTGTTGTGTTGTTGATGTTAGTTTATTTGTTGTTATTGTTAGTGTTCTTGTGTGTTGTGGGGGTGTTTTGCGTTGTCGTTGTAGTTTTGTTGTTGTTGCTTGTGTTGCTGTTGTCGTTGGGTGGTATATGTTTTTGTGTTGTTGTTAGTGTGTTATTGTTGTGGTTCTTAAGTGTTATTGTTGGTGTGGTATGCTGTTGCTGTTGTTGCTAGTGTGTTGTTGTTCTGTTAGTAGTGCTTTGTGTTGGAGTTGTCGTTGTCGCTGTGGTTTGTGGTTGTTGGTTTTAGTTGTTGGTTTTGTTGTTGTTGTTATTGTGTTGCTGTTTTGTGTTGTTGCTGGTCTTTTATGTTATGTTGTTGTTCTTAGTGTTAATGTTTTGTTCTTCTTGTTTGGTATTAGTGTTCTTGATGTTGGTGTGTTGTTGCTTGACTATTGAGTTGTTGTTGTTGGTGTTGTGTGATGTTTGTCGCTGTGTAGAGTAGTAGTAGTGTAGTTAGTAGTCCAAGAGTAGTAGTGTAGTAGTGTAGTAGTTAGTAGTAGTTAGTAGTAGTTAGTAGTTGTGGTTGTTGGTGGTGTGTTGGTTGTAGTAGTAGTGGTTGTGGGGTGGTGGGGGTTTGTGTGGGTGTGGTGGTGTGCGTATTTGTGTTGTCGGTGTTGTTGTGGTGTTATTGTGGTGTGTTGTTGTTGGTTAGGTGTTGTTAATGATGTTATTGGTGGTGGTATTTTTGTTATTGTGTGGGTGGGTGTGGGGGGGGGTGGTGGGTTGTGAGTGTTAAGTGTTGTTTGGAGGTAGGAGTGGTTGTTGCGTGGTCAGGTGTTGTTGTGGTGGTTGGTGGATGTGATTATGTGGTTGGTGTTGTTCGTTGTTGGTTGTGGATGTATGGTCGGTCGTTGTGGTTGTTGTGTTTGTTGGTGGGATGTTGTTGGGTGGTGTTGTATTTGTTGCGTTGGTAGTTGTTGTTTGTTGTGTTTCTTAGTGTTAATTGTTGGTGTTGTGGTGGGGTTGTGGTTTATGTTTGTTATTTGTGGTATGTTAGGTGTTCGGGGGGTTGTGTGTTGGCGTGGGTTGTAGCGTGGGGGTTGTAGTTGTTAAATGTGAGGTGAGTTGGTGTTGTGTGTTGTCGTTGTTGTGTTGTTTTTGTTGTTGTTGTTAGTGTTGTGTGTGTGTGGTGTGTTCGTGGTTGGTGTGGGTTGGTGTTGTTGTTGTTGTTGGTGTTGTTGTTGTGTGGTGGTGGTGGTGTTTTTGGTGTTTTTGTGGTTGGTGTTGTTGGGTGTATGTTGTTTGTCGTTTTGTTGTTGTTGTTGTTGTTGTTATGTTGTTGTTGTTTGTTGTTATGTGTGGTTGTGTTTGGTTGTTGGTGTGTGGTGTTGTCGTTGTTGTTGTTGTTGTTTTGTTGTGTTTTTGTGTTGTGGTTGGTCTTGGTGATTGTTTTGGTTGTTGTTTGATGTTGCATTGCAGTTGTTGTTGGGGTTGTTGTTGAGTGCTATTGTGCTGCTGTTGTTATTGTTGTTGTTGTGCTGTTGATGTGTCGCTGTGTAGTAGTTGTAGTAGTAGTAGTAGTTGCTTAGTCGTAGTAGTAGTAGTAGTTGTTGTATTATAGCTAGTAGTATAGTAGTAGTTGGTGGTGGTGTTGTTGTTGCTGTTGTTAGTGTTGGTTTGTTGTGGGTTGTGAGTATTTTGTTTTGTTGTTGTTGTTGTTTTTGTTATTGTTGTTGGTGTTGTGTTGTTTTGTGTTGTTCATGATGTTTTGTTGTTGTATTTGTTATTGTGGTTGGTGGTTGGTGGTGTTGTTGTTGTTGTATGTAGTTGTTCGTGTTGTTGCTTGTAGTAGTTGTTGTTTTGGTTGGTGGTGTTGTTGTGTGTTGGGTGTTTTTTGTTGCTGTTAGTGTTGTGGTGGTGTTGTTGTGTTGTTGTTGTGGTTTTTTGTGGTCGTTGTTGTTGTTATGTGTTGTTTTGTTATTGTTGTTGTTGGTGTTGTCTTTGTGCTGCGTTGTTGTGTGTTGTGTTGGTTCTTAGTGTTATTATTGGTGTGATGTGTGTTTGGTTTCTGTGAGTTTATTGGTGTTATTGTGAGGGTTCGTGGTGTCGTTGTTGGGTGTAGTTTTTGCGTTGTTGTTGTAGTTGTTACTGTGGTGGTGTTGGTGTTGTGTAGTTGTTGTGTTGTTTTTGTTGGTGTTGTTAGTAATTGTGTGGGTGGTTGTTTGTAGTCGTGGTGTTGTGTTGGTGTTGTTGTTGTTGTTGGTGTTGTTGTGTTGTTGGTGGGGTGGTGGTGTTTTTGTTGTTTTGTTGTTGTGTGCTGTTGTTGGATTGTTGTTGTTGTTTTGGTTGTTGTGCTGGTCGTGTGATTGTTGTCGTTCTTAGGGTTATGTTTTGTGTTGTTGTTGTTGTAGTGTTCTTGTTGGTGTTGGTGCTTGACTGCTATGCTGTTGTGTTGGTGTTGATGTGTCGCTGGTTTGTAGTAGTAGTTAGTAGTATTAGTAGTAGTAGAAGAAGGAGTAGTAGTAGAAGTAGTAGTAGTAGTAGTTAGTAGTAGTAGTAGTAGTAGTATAAGTAGTAGAGTAGTCGTAGTAGTAGTCGGAGTAGTAGTAGGAGTAGTAGTAGTAGTCGTAGTAGTAGTAGTAGTTAGTGTCAAGTAGAGTAGTAGTAGTAGTGTAGGTAGTTAGTAGTAGTAGTTAGTAGTCGTAGTAGTAGTCAGTCGGAGGAAGTAGTAGTAGTAGAGTAGAAGTAGTGTAGTCGTAGTATAAGTTACGTAGTTAGTGAGTAGTAGGTATAGTAGTAGTAGTAGTAGTAGTGTAGTAGTATAGTTGTTGATGGTGTGGTGGTTGTGGTGTTTTGTTGTGGTAGTGTTGTTGTTGGTACTTTTTGTTGTACGTTGTTGTTCTGTTGTTGTTGTTTGTATTGTTGTTGGGTTTGTGCTGTTTTTTGTTGTTGTTGTTGTTATTGCTGTTATTGTTGTAGTTATTTTGTTATTGTTGTGGTGGGGGTTGTGGTGGGTGTTTGGTGTGGGGGGTGTAGGGGGTAGTGGGGGGATTGTTGGAGAGTCCTGGAGTAGTTGTGGGGAGGGGTGGGTTATTGTTGTTGTGGGGGATGTTGTGTTGTTGGGGGTATTGTTGTTGGGGGGGGTGGGTGGTGTTGTCTGGGGTGGGTGTTGTTGTTGTTGTTGGTGTGTTATTGATTGTTGTTGTTGTTGGGGTTGTGTTGTTGTTGTTGATGTGGTTGTTGTTTTAGGTTGTGGTTGTTTGTGTTGGTGTTGTTGGTGTTGTTGTTGTTGTTATGGTGTGTTTTGGTGTTGTTGGTGGTTGTTATTGTGTTTGTGATTAGTGTTGACTGTTTTGGGCTGTGATGTTGATAGTGAAGTTGTGTTGGGTGATGGTGGTGGGGGCTTTTGTCGGTGCTGTTTATTGTTGTTGTTGTGTTTTGTTGAGGTTGTCGAGGTGGTGTGGGTGTAGTAGTAGTAGTAGTAGTAGTTGTAGTAGTGTAGTAGTTATTGTTTGTTGTTATGAGGTGGGTCTAGTGTTATTGTTGGTGTTGTGGTTGTTGTTCTATATTCGGGTGTTGCTGGAGATGTGTTGTTTGTAGTTTGTGTGTTTGTGTTGGTGTTATGGTTGTTGCTTGTTGGGTGATGTTTGTTGTTGTGGTGATGTTGCTGTTGTTGTGTTGTTGTTTTTGTGTAGTTATGTTGTTGTTGGATGTGTTGTAGTTGTTGATGTTGTTGTTGTGGGTGGGGGGATGGTGGTGGGGTTGTTGTTTAAGTTGTGTTGGTGTTGTTGTGGGTATGTTAGTGTTGTTGTTGTTGCTTGTTGTTGTCGTTGGTGGGTATTGTTATAGATGTGTTTGTCGTGTTGTTGTTGTTGTTGGTGTTGTGTTTATGTTGAATGTTGAGGTTGTTGTTGTTGGTATTGTAGTGGTTGTTGTGGGTAGTGTAAGTAGGGTAGTTGTTGTTGTTGTTGTCGTAGTCGTTATTGTCGTGGTGTTGGTGCTGTTGTGTAGTTGATCGCGGGTGAGTAGTAGTGTGGGTGGTGGTGGAGATATTGTGTTGTTGTTGTTGTTGTTGGTGTTGTTGTATGTTGTTGGTTATGTTGGTGTTGTTGTTGTTGTTGTCGTATTTTTGTTGTTGTTGATGTTATTGATGCTTTATTGTTGTTGTTATGTTTAGTTAGTGGTGTTGGGGGGGGGTGGGCGCTGGATGTGGTGGTAGTTGTTTGTGGTTTAGAGGGGAGGGGTACAAGGTTGGTGGTGGGTGGGTTGTTGGTGGTAGGTGCGATATTGTTGTCAGGGGCGGTGGATGGTGTTGTGTTGGTGGAGTTTTGGGGGTCGGTGTTGGTGGTGGGGGTGTATGTGTTAGAGGTTGGGGTGGGTGGGCTCTTGTGCAGTTGTTGGATGTCGTGGGTATTAGTGTTATGTGGTGTGTGTGTGAGTTGGTTTTGTTGGTGTTATGTGTTGTTGTGGTGTGTTGTTTGTTGTGGGTTGGTAGTGATTTGTGGGTCGTTGGTGCTTGTGTTTGTGTGTTGGTTAGTGCTGAAGGTGGTTGTTGGGGGTGGAGTTGGGGAGGTTGTTGTGGTATGGTGGTGTTGTTCCTAGTGTTAGTGGTGTTGTGTGTTGTGGGTTTTGGTTGCTGTTGGTTTATTTGTTGTTCAGTGTTAGGGTTCATTGTGTTGTTGGTGGGGTGGTTGGGTTGTGTGGGAGTTGGGATGTTGTTGTTGTTTTGGTGTTGTTGTGTAGGTCCGTGCTGTTGTTTGTTTTGTTGTTGTTGTTAGCTTTGTGTTGTTGGTGTTGTTTCAGTTCGTGTGGTAGTTGTGTTGGTGTGGTTGTGTTGTTGTTGGTGTTGGTTGTTGGTGTTGGTGTTGTTGTTGTTGGTGGTGGTGTTGGTTGTGTTGTTGTTGTTGTTGTTGTTGTTGTTGTTGTTTGCTTATTGTTGTTGTTGTTTTTGTTGTGGGTGTTGTTTTGTTGTGATTGTTGTAGTGTTGTTGTGTTGTGTTATGGTTATGTGGTGTTTTTGTGTGTTTTTTGCTGTGTTGTGACGTTTTTGTTCTTAGTGTTACTGTTTTTGTTGTGTTGATGGTGCTATTGCAGTTGTTTTGTTGTCGTTGTTGGTGCTATTGTGTGCTGCTGTGTATTGTTGTTGTGTGTTGTGATGATGTTGGCGGTTGTGTAGTAGTAGTAGTAATAGTAGTAGTAGTAGTAGTTGGTGGTGGTTTGTTGTTGTTGTTGTTGTTAGTGTTGTTGTTGTTGTTGTGGTTTGTTGTTATTGTTGTTGTGTGTTTTGTTGTTGGTGTTGTTGTGTGTTGTTGTTGTGTTTTTGTTGTTGTTGTTGTTGTTGTCGTTGTTGTATTATTGTTTTGTTGTGGTGGTGTTGTTGTTGTTGTTGATGTTGTGGTGTTGTGATTGTTGTTGTTGTTTGATTGTTGTGTGTTTGGGTGTTGTTGTTGTTTATTGTTGTGTTTGTGTTGTTGTTGGTGGTCTTGGTATTGTTTTTGTTCTAGGGTTATGTTTTTGGTTGTTGTTGATGTTGCTATTGCAGTTGTGTTGTTGTTGGTGGTGGTTGAGTTGCTATTGTTGCTGCTGTTGGTATTGTTTTGTTGTGTTGATGTAGAGTTGTCGCTGTTGTCGTAGTAGTAGTCGTAGTAGTAGTTGTAGTAGTAGTAGTAGTTATTGTTGTTGTTATGGTTGTTGTTCTTAGTGTTATTGTTGTGTTGTTGTTGTTGTTCTTTAGGTGTTGTTGTATAGCTGTTGTTGTTTGTAGTTTGTGTTGTTTGGGTGGTGTTATGGTGTTGTTGTTGGTGTTGGTGGGTTGTGTGTGGTTGATGGGTGCATGTTGTTGTTGTTTGTTTTGTTGTTGTAGTATGTTGTTGTTGATGTTGTTGTGTACGTTGTTGTGTTGTTGTTGTTGGGGTGGTGAGTGGTGGTGTTGTTGTTTCGTTGTGTTGGTGTTTTGTGTTGGTTGTTCTTTTAGGTGTTGTTGTTGTTGTTGTTGTGTGTTGTTGGTATTGTTATAGATGTTGTTGTTCGTGTTGTTGTTGTTGTTGGTGTGAGTTATGTTGCCGTGGCGGTTTGTGTTGGTGGTCTTGTGATGTGTTGTTGTTATTGTCGTTAGGTGGTGTTGTTGTCGTCGTCGTAGTTATTGTTGTTTGTTGTTTGATTGTTATTGTTGTTGTTGCTAGTAGTATATGTTGTATTGTTGTTGTTGGTGTTGGGTTGTTGTTTGTGTATTTGTGGTCGTTGTGTGTGGTGTTTTGTCTTTGTTATGTTGTGTGGTGTTGTATTTGTTGAAGTTGTTGTTGTGGTTTATTAGTGTTATTGTTGGTTGTTTTTGTCGTGTTTTTGTTGTTGTTATTGTTGTTGTTGGGGTTGTGTTGTCTGTGTTGGTATTGTTGTGGTCGTTGTTGTTGTTGTTTTTGTTTTTGTTATTGTTGTTGTGGTGTTGTATTTTTTGCTGTTGTTGGTGTGTTGTTGTTTTATTAGTGTAGTGTGGTGTGTTGTGGTGAGTTGGGGTTGCGTTGGTATTGTTGTTGTTATTGTTAGTGTCTGGTGTGGTTGGGTGGTGTGGTGGTGGTTGGGTGCGTTGTGGGTGTAGTTGTTACGGGTTGTTGTTTTGGAGGTTGTTGGTTGCGTTGTTGTTGTGTTTTTTTTGTTGTTGTTAGTGTTGTAGTTGGTGTTGTGTAGTGCGTGTGTGTTGTTGGTTGTTGTTGTTGTTGTTGTTGTTGTTGGTGGATCGGTTGTTGGTGTTGGTGTTGTTGGTGGTGGTTTGTTGTTGTTGTGTTTGTTGTTGTGTTGTGGTATCTGTTGGTATTGTTGTTGTTGTTTTTGTTGTTAGGTGTTGTGTTTGTGGTCGTTGTGTTGGTGTTGTTGTTTGTTATGTTGTTGTTTTGTTGTGTTGGGTGTTCTTGTTATTGTTTTTGTCTTAGTGTATTGTTTTGTTGTGTTGAAGGTTGATGTTGCTATTGGCCAGTTGTTTTTTGTTGTTGTTGTTGGTGCTATTGTCTGTGCTGTTGTTATTGTTGTTGTTGTTGGTGTTGATGATGGCTGTCTGAGGTTGTAGTAGTAAGTTAGTAATAGTAGTAGTAGTTACGGTAGTAGTTGGTGGTAGGTTGGTTGTGGTGTTGTTGTTAGTGTTGTTGTTGTGGTGTTGTTGTTGTGTTGTTATTGTTGTTGGTGTGGTTGGTGTTGTTGTGGTTGTTGATTTCGTTCTGTTTTTGTGTTGTTGTTGTTGTTGTTGTTATGTTGTTGTTGTTGCTTGGGTTATTTATGTTTTTTGTTGTTGGTGTTGTCGTGGTGTTGTGATGTTGTGTTGTTGTTATTGTGGTTGTTGTTTTTGTTGTGTTCGTTGTTGTTGTTGTTGTTTGTTTTTGGTGTGTGGTGGTATTGTTATTGTTTTTGTTCTAGTGTATTGTTTTTGTGTTGATTGATGTTGATATTGAAGTTGTTGGTTGTGTTGGTGGTGGTGGTCGAGTGATTGGTGATATTGGTGATGCGTTGATTGTGGTTGTTGTTGTGATGTGTCGCTGTTGTAGTCTGTAGTATAGTAGTAGTAGTAGTAGTAGTTGTAGCAAGTAGTAGTTAGTTATTGGTGGGGTTATTGTTGTTGCTCTAGTGTTATTGTAGGTGTGTGTTGTAGTGTTCTTTAGGTGTTGTTGTAGATGTGGGTTTGTAGTTTGTGTTTTGTTTGTGTGTTGTTATTGGTGTTGTGTTGGGTGTTGATGTGTTGTTGTTGTTGATGTTTGCATGTTGTTGTTGTTGTTGTTTTTGTTTGTAGTTATGTTGTTGTGCTGGTTGTTGTAGTTGTTGTTGTGTTGTGCTGGTGGTGCGTGGGTGGTGTTGTTTCGTGGTGTTGGTGTTTTGTTGTTGTTGTTCTTTTAGTTGTCTTGTTGTTGTGTTGTCGTTGTGTTGGTATTGTTATAGCTTGTTGTGGTTCGTGTTGTTCGTTGTTGTTGGTGTTGGGTTTATGTTGAAGGTGGAGGTGTCTGTTGTTGGTATGTGTCGATGTTGTGTTGTTATTGGTGTAGGTGGTTGTTGTTGTTGTCGTCGGTTATTGTGTGTTGTGTTGTTTATGGTTGTTGTTGCTATAGCGATTGTTGTATTGTTGTGTTGGTGTTGTTGTTGTTTGTTGTTGGTATTTTTGTGGTCGTTGTGTGGATGTTGGGTGCGCGTACTTTGTATGTTGTTGTTGGGTTTTATTGTTCGACAGTTTTTTGTGTTGTTAATAGTGTATTGTTGGTGTTTTTGTTATTGTTTTGTTTGTTGTTTTGTTGTTGTTGGTTTGTTGTGGTTTGTGTTGGTATTTTTGTGGGTCGTGTTGTTGTTGTTTTTGTTTTTGTTATTGTTGTTGTTGGTGTTGTCTTTGTTGAGGTGTTGTTGTTGTTGTTGTTGTTATTAGTGTTATGTTGGTGTGGTGTTGTTGTGGGGGTGTGCGGTTGTGGGGGATTTGTGTGATTGTAGTGTATGGTGTGGTTGGTGGTGGTGGTTGTTGCGTTTGATTGTTGTCGTGTTACTTGTTGTTTGGATTGGTGGTGTTGTTGCTGTCGTTGCGTTGTTGTTGTTTTGTTGTTGTTGTTGTGTTGTTGTTGGTGCGTGTTGTATAGTTCGTGGTGTGTTGTTGGTGTTGTTGTTGTTGGTGTGTTGTTGGGTTGGTGATGGTGTTGTTGTTGTGTGGTGGTGTTGTTGTTGTTGTTATTGTGGTGTGTTTTGGTTGTTGGGGCTGTTGTGTTGTCGTTGTTGTTGTTGTGTTGTTATTGTTAGTTGTTGTTTGGTTGTTGTTGGTGGTCTTGTTATGTTTTGTTCTTAGTGTTATGTTTTGGTTGTTGATGTTGCTATTGCAGTTGTTTTGTTGTCCGGTGTTGGTGACTATTGGTTGCTGTGTGGTTATTGTTGTTGTTGGTTTTGGTTGTTGTTGATGATGTTGTCGTGTATGTTTATATAGTAGTAATAGTAGTAGATAGTAGTAGTTGGTGGTGGTTGTTGTCTGTTTTGTTAGTGTTGTTGTTGTGTTGGTGTTGTGGTTTATTGTGGTTGGTGGTTGTTTTTGTTGTGGGTTTGGTTGTTGTGATGTTGTTGGTTTTTTTTCTTTTTGTTTGTTTGGTTTTTTTTTGTGGTTGTTGTTGTTGGTGTTATTATAGTTTTTGTTGTTGTGTTGTTGTTTGTTTGTGTTGAGTTGTTGTTGTTGTTATTGTGTTGTGTTTTTGTTGTTGTTGTTGTGTGGTTGTTGTTGTTAGTGTTGTTGTTTTTGTTGTTGTTGGTGGTTTGTTATTGTTTTTGTTCTTGTGTTATTGTTTTTGTTGTTGTTTGATGTTGCTATTGCAGTGTGTTGTTGATGGTGGTGGTGGTGCTATTGTTGCTGCTGGTTGTTCTTTTATGTGGTTGTGTGTTGTTGTTGATGTTGTCGCTGTTTGTAGTAGTAGAGTAGGAGTAGTAGTCTGTAGTAGTTAGTAGTGGGTTATTGTTGGGTGTTAGTTGTGTGTGTCTGAGTGTTTTGTTGGTGTTGTTGTTGTTGTTCTTTTAGGAGGTTGGTAGCTGTTGTTGTTGTAGTTTGTGTGTTTTTGTTGTTGTTATGGTTGTGTGGTTGGGTGCTGGTTGTTGTTGTCGGTTATGTTGCTGGTGTTGTTGTTGTTTTGTTGTTAGTTATGTTGTTGTTGCTGTTGTTGTTGTCGGTGTTGTTGTTGTTGTTGTTGGTGGTGGTGGTTGGTGGTGGTGTTGTGTTTTCGTTGTGTTGGTGTTTGTTGTGTTGTTCTTTTAGGTGTGTTGTCGTTGTTTTTGTCGTTGTTGTTGTATTGTTATAGCTGTTGAGTCGTGTTGTTGTTGTTGTTGGTGTTGCCGTTTATGTTGCAGTTGGCGGTGTTGGTTGTTGGTCGTCGATGTTGTTGTTGTTATGGTGTAGGTGGTGCCTGTTGTTGTTGTCGTCGTCGTTATTGTTGTTGTTTGTGTTGTTATTGTTGTTGTTGAATAGTAGTATATTTGTTGTTGTTTGTGTGTTGTTGGTGTTGTTGTTGTGGGTGGTGGTTGTTGTAGTTTTTTACTGTTACTGTTTGGTTGTTGGGTGCGGTTGTCGTTGTGGTTGTTGTTGTCGTTGTTATTGATGGTGTTGGTATTGTTCGGTGTTTTAGTGTGTGTTGTTGTTAGTGTTATTGTTGTGGTGTGTGTTGTTGTTGTTTATTGGTGTTATTGTGGTGTTGTTGATTGGTGTGTTGTTGGTGGTGGTGGTTGTTGCATTGTGTAGTTGTTACGTTGGTTGTTGGGGATGTTGGCAGGTAGTCGTTTGTGTTGTTATTTGTTTGTGATTGGTGTTGTGGTTGTTGTTGCTTCTTGGGTCTATTGTAGCTGTTGCTGTTGTGGTTGTGTTGTTGCTGCTGTTGTTGTTTGTGTTGTGTGGCATTGTTATTGTGTTGTTGTTGCATTGTTATTTGTGTTGTTTGTGTTGTGGCTGTTGCGGTGTGTTGTTGTTGTCGCGTTGTGTTGTTGTATTGTTGTTGTTTTTTGTCGTGTGTTGGTGGTCTTGTGTTGTTTTGTGTTTTAGTGTTATTGTGTTTGCTGTTGTTGTTGGGGCTATTGTGCTGGTGTTATTGTTGTGTGTGTTGTGTCTGATGTTTCGCTGTTGTAAGTAGTAGTAATAGTAGTAGTAGTAGTCGTAGTAGAAGTTGGTGGTGGAGTTGGTGTTGTTGTTGTAGTGGTGTTGTGTTGTTGTTATGGTGGTTGGTTGTGTTGTGTTGTTGTTGTTTGTTGTTGTTGTTATTGTATTGCTGTTATGTCGTTGTTTTATTGTTTTGTTGTTGGGTTTCTTGTTTGTTGGTTTGTGTTGTTGATGTGTGTTGTTGTTGTGGATTGTTGGTTGTTGTTGTTATTGTTGTTGTTGTTTTTGTTGTGGTTGTCGTTTGTGTTGTGTTGTTGTTGTGAAGTTGTGTTGTTTTTGTGTTGTTGGTGTCTTGTTATTGTTTGTCTTAGTGTTATTGTTTTGTTGTTGTTGATGTTGCTATTGAGTTGTTGTGTTGTTGTTGTTGTTGGGTGCTTGTTGCTGCTGTGTTATTGTGTTGGTGTTGTTGATGTTGTTGCTGTTGTAGTAGTGTAGTCGTAGGAGTAGTTGTATAGTTAGTCAGTAGCGAGTCAGTAGAAGTCGTAGGAGTCGTAGTTGTAGTAGTAGGAGTAGTAGTAGTAGGAGTAGTAGCTGTAGTCGTCAGTAGTAGTAGTAGTAGTTATTGTTGTGTATTGTTGTTGCTTTAGTTTCTTGTCGGGATGTTGTTGT
>PYUH01000382.1:0-67310 GCA_016808085.1 Suaeda aralocaspica
CGTGTGACAACGTTGCCCAATCTTTCAAAAACTTTCAAAAAATCCCGCAATCTAATTGCCTTGTGATTCTCGTTGATTTTGTGGGACTTGCGATTTCAAAGAACTTCAAGCATAAATCCAATCATCAAAACCATTGGTTATTGCACTACTACTCTAAACTACTTATAAGCGAACTCCTGTATTTTTAAGGTTGTGTGGGTGGGAGATCTGGGCTGGGGCTGTATATCCCAGTCCCTTAGACATGCGATCAAAATAATCAAGAAAAATAACAAAACACCATATGGTAAACAACCTATAAATGACCCGTTAGGAAGGAAAACCCATAAGCTCACACTTCTAAACTACGACTAACTGCTTTACATTTCGTGAGATAAGCTTGTTGCATTCACATGCACACGTAAATAAAATCCACCCTAAGCCAACCCAAGAAGCTTGTGTATGCCATAGCCACTAAACTCCCCAGGTTTGCTTCTTGTTTTCCACCTTCAATTCAAACCCAAACCTCGAGTTTTGCTCATTGATATCGCGTATCAATGTTAGTTTACTTATAGAGTGAATTAAAGAATGGATATGTAAAAAATGGGCACATTTGTAGCCATTCGAGGCCCTTTTGAACCTACAACACATGTAAAGGGTAGTTTGAAATAATCTAGAGTTGTGTAACACTTGTAATTATTCCTTTTAAGGATGTTTAGCTTACTATAGCTTGAAATGAATGGATATGTGAAAAACTGGGGCACATTGTAGCCATTTCGAGCCCTTTGAACATATAAAACACTTGTAAAGGGTAGTTTGAAAGAATCTAGAGTTTGTAACACTTGTACTTATTCCTTGTTAAGGATGTTAGTATTTATAGGTTAAATGAATGATATGGGAAAAATGGGACAATTTGTAGTCATTTCGAGCCATTTCGAGCCCTTTGAACAAAAAACACTGTTAAAGGATAGTTGAAAGAATCTAGAGTTGTACAACTTGTAATTATTCCTTTAGGATTTTAGCTTATTTATAGGTGAAATGGAAAGGATATGTGAAAATGGGCACATTTGTAGTCATTTCGAGCCAATTTCGAGCCCTTTGAACCTAAAAACACATGTACAAGGGTAGTGAAATAATTGGAGTTTGTAACACTTGAATTATTCTTTTAAGGATGTTTAGCTTACTTATAGGTTGAAATGATGGATTGTGAAAAATGGGCACATTGTTGTAGCATTTCGAGCCATTTCGAACCTTTTGAACCTAAAACACTTGTTAAGGGTAGTTTGAAAGAATATAGAGTTTGTTGTAACATTGTATTATGCCTTTTAAGGAAGTTTAGCTTATTATAGGTTGAAATGATGGTATGTGCAAAATGGGCACATTGTAGCTATTTCGAGCCATTTCGAGCCCCTTTGAACATTAAACACTTGTAAAGGGTAGGTTGAAATAATCTAGAGTTGAAACACTTGTAAGTATTCCTTTAGGATGTTTAGCTTACTTATAGGTTGAAATGAATGGATTAGTAAAAATGGGCACATTTGTAGCATTCGAGCCATTTCGAGCCTTTTTGACCTAAAACACTATAAGGGTAGTTTTTGATAAGAAACTATCGAGTTTGTAATACATGTAATTATTCCTTTAAGGATGGTTAGCGTATTAATAGGTTGAAATGAAGAATATGTAAAAATGGGCACCATTTGTAGCATTTAAGCCCTTTGAACCTAAAACATATGTAAGGGTATGTTTGAAATAATCTAGAGTTTGTAAAAACTATTAATTCCTTTACAGTGGTTTAGTTTACTATATAGGTTGAAATGAATGGATATGTAAAAAATTGACATTTGTAGCATTTCGAGCCTTTTGAACTAAAAAAATGTTAAAGGGTAGCTTGAAATAAACTAGAGTTTGTAAACACTGGTATTATTCCTTTTTGAAGGAGTGTTTAGCTTATTATAGATTGAAATGAATGGATATGTTGAAAAATGGGCAACATTTTGTAGCCGGATTTAGAGTTCGAACCCTTTTGAACATAAAACACTTGTAAAGGGTAGTTTGAAAGAATATAGAGTTTGTAACATTTGTAATTATGCCTTTTAAGGAAGTTTAGCTTAATTATAGGTTGAAATGTAGACTTATATGAAAAATGGGCACATTAGTAGCCATTTTTAGCCATTTCGAGCCCATTTGAACCTAAAACACTTGTAAAGGGTAGTTTGAAAGAATGTAGAGTTTGTAACACTTGTAATTATTCCTTTTAAGGATGTTTAGCTTACTTATAGGTTGAAATGAATGGATATGTAAAAAATGGGCACATTTGTAGCCATTTCGAGCAATTTCGAGCCCTTTTGAACCTAAAACACATATAAAGGGTAGTTTGAAATAATCTAGAGTTTGNCTAAAACACTTGTAAAGGGTAGTTTGAAAGAATGTAGAGTTTGTAACACATGTAATTATTCCTTTTAAGGATGTTTAGCTTACTTATAGGTTGAAATGAATAGAAATGTAAAAAATGGGCACATTTGTAGCCATTTCGAGCCATTTCGAGCCCATTTGAACCTAAAACACATGTAAAGGGTAGTTTGAAATAATCTAGAGTTTGTAAAACTTGTAATTATTCCTTTTAAGGATGTTTAGTTTACTTATAGGTTGAAATGAATGGATATGTAAAAAATTGGCACATTTGTAGCCATTTCGAGCCCATTTGAACCTAAAACACTTGTAAAGGGTAGTTTGAAATAATCTAGAGTTTGTAACACTTGTAATTATTCCTTTTAAGGATGTTTAGCTTACTTATAGCTTGAAATGAATGGATATGTGAAAAATGGGCACTTTTGTGCCCATTTCGAGCCATTTCGAGCCCATTTGAACCTAAAACACTTGTAAAGGGTAGTTTGAAAGAATGTAGAGTTTGTAACACTTGTAATTATTCCTTTTAAGGATGTTTAGCTTATTTATAGGTTTAAATGAATGCATATGTGAAAAATGGGCACATTTGTAGTCATTTCGAGCCATTTCGAGCCCATTTGAACCTAAAACACTTGTAAAGGGTAGTTTGAAAGAATGTAGAGTTTGTAACACTTGTAATTATTCCTTTTAAGGATGTTTAGCTTACTTATAGGTTGAAATGAATGGATATGTAAAAAATGGGCACATTTGTAGCCATTTCGATCCATTTCGAGCCCTAAACACATGTAAAGGGTAGTTTGAAATAATCTAGAGTTTGTAACACTTGTAATTATTCCTTTTAAGGATGTTTAGCTTATTTATAGGTTGAAATGAAGAGATATGTGAAAAATGGGCACATTTGTAGCCATTTCGAGCCATTTCGAACCCTTTTGAACATAAAACACTTGTAAAGGGTAGTTTGAAAGAATATAGAGTTTGTAACATTTGTAGTTATGCCTTTTAAGGAAGTTTAGCTTACTTATAGGTTGAAATGAATGGATATGTGAAAAATGGGCACTTTTGTAGCTATTTCGAGCCATTTCGAGCCCTTGTGAACATAAAACACTTGTAAAGGGTAGTTTGAAAGAATATAGAGTTTGTAACACATGTAATTATTCCTTTTAAGGATGTTTAGCTTATTTATAGGTTGTAACACTTGTATTTTTTCCTTTTAGACTTATATGAAAATTATGCCTAAAACACTTGTAATTGTGTTTTGTAGGAGACCTACCAGAAGATGCTTGCGGAAACAAGCAGTGACGGGAGTCAAAGAACGCCCGATGAGTTATATTGGGAGGCATCTGGTGGTCGTAGCAAGAAAGGTCGCGTGAAGGGTCTTGGTAGTGGTGCGGACCTGTATTACAGCTCTTCGAGCTCTTCGACGAGATCTGGATCATCGAAGCAATACACGCCATCTGTGTTTTCTCAAATGAAAGAACATTTAGAGAAACATGTGGAGAAGGTGCGGGACGAGGTGCGGGAGGAGGTGCGGGCTGAGGTTGAGGAGAAGATGCGAGCCAAGATTGAGGCAATGCAGAGGACACAAAAGGAGTTTATGGAGCAGATGATGAGTCGATTCGGTAGCGACAGTTGTTCACCTTTCCAAATTCAGCCTCGGGACTCACCAGACGACGAGGGCAGCGGCGCCGGGCAAGGGATGCAACTGTAGATAGATATCTTGTTCCGTATAACATAGCTTAGTGCCTTTATTGTCATTGTTAAACTTTAAAACTATGAAATTATTTGCGACGGAAATACTTTGTATGCATATGTTACATTTGAAATATGTTAATATCGGCAAATTTGCGAGGGAATTGTCCTTATTTGATTAGAATACATAACGTGACAGATAATACAAGTTTACAGGCACAAATACAAATAAGCAATCGAAACATTAAAAATTCAAAAATCTGTCAAATTTGCGACGGAAATTTTCCTCACAAAATATTTTAAATTTGCGAGGGAAATTTTCGTTGCAAATTTGCGAGGGAATTTTGCGAGGGAAATTTCCGTTGCAAATTTGCGAGGGAAATTTATGTCGGAAATTTGCGAGGGAAAAGTCCGTCGCAAAATAGAAGTTTGCGACGGAATTTTCCGTCGCAAGACGGACTTTATCATTTTTGCGACGGATTTAGTCCGTCGCAAAAACGCTGTTATCTTGTAGTGTTTGTTTGTTTACTTGAAAAACAAAAAACCCGAAAATTAAGAGTTGGTGATTAAGTTCTTTATACTCTTGTGTACATTAATTAGTAGCTTTGAGGGTGCTTAGGCTTTAACCAAAGGACTAATTGATCAACCTAAAATTGAGATTTTTGGTGGCTTCGCCTTTAGAGATTCGAAATTTTAGTCTATCCTTTGTAAGTTTTCCAATTCATACGAAAATTCACATCAAATTTGGTATTCTCTTTGAGAGGCGTTAAACCTCAAGACTTTTTATTTTTTTCAGTTCTTCATTGAAGATTCGTGCAAGTTTTTGGTGTAAAAAGTGATCGAAAAAGGGAAGTAAGGAAAATCGGAAAATCGGGTGAGAAAAATCAGTTTTGAGGGTCAGATTGAAGTTGCGTTATTTCCTTCTTTACAAAAGATTTTTGAGCGATTCTTTTTTTGAAACTGGTTATTTTTCTGTCTGCTTTCCTCATTATTAATTTCAGAACTTTTTCAGATTTTTTTCTATCTGATCTAAGTGATTCTTTGTGAAATGGTTCAAATCGGAACAGTTTTGTGTAGTTTGTGTAACAATTCAACTGCGATGAATTGGCTTGGAATCTATGCATGAAATTTTGGTCGAGTGTTAATCACATATTGAGTAACAACTCCTCAAAAATTCAGTCTTATACTAGTTTTTTAGATTGGGTTTTGGTCTTCGTACTCTCATCCAAAAACATCTAGACAGTTTTAGGTGATGGATTGGCATAACAAAGTAGTGTCTGCTAATGACTTGCTCTCATATTTTCTCCTTGGGAATAAACCAGATTATTCTAAGTGTCAAGGATTTGTCCATGTAAGGAGTCAATGTGTTAATGATGTAGAAATTTCTTCGGAGCTATATTTAGAACTATTATTGGAAGAGTTGCAAGAAGAGGAGTCGAAACCTTTTATCATCGCACAAACCTAGAGTTCTACATCATATTCATGAGTTTAACTTAATGTTATCAATGGAAGATGTTATAGTGACAGAAGAAATTGAGGTTCATGCCAATAATGTTTTGCAAGACGTTGAAGTATGTAACGATTTAGGGCATAACGACGAGATTGTAGTGAACAAGCCATGACAACAATCAAGATCATTGGGTTTTTCAGAACTTTTTGATATGCTAAATAAGGAAACAAAAATAATTACAAATGTTGAAGAATGCAACACACAAACCGACATAGATAATCGATCAATGTTGATCACAATCAATGAGGAAAGGATTGAATCCATGGAGAATGTGACCAATGATGAATCAAAGATTGATAGTGATATTATTTTTTATGCAATGGAAGAACTTATGGTTGAAGATCAACTTATCCTAAATCAAGTTGAAGAGATGGTTGATACAAAACCTACAAGTTTGGATCTTTCGATGATTTATGTCGGTGTCCAACCTTTTGAGTCTGCAAGCCTAAAACATGATTCTATTCTTGGATATCAAGGGATTTTGAAAGATGGATTTTTTATTGATTTCCGTGATACATTGAAGAATCATAAACAAGTCTCAACGATTTCGTTGCAGTCAAACAAATTTTCACTTGATGATATCGTGTTATGGTTGTTTTTAATTATGTGCTTACTATGTGACTTTCGATTTCGCATCAAACATGGATCACTCGTTCGTTGAATATGGATGGTTGCGTGGAAGCTAAAACTTGAGCTATCAGGATGATATGGAGTCCATGCTACTTTCAATATAGGTGATTTATCTCCATATGTGCTTGATGAACAACTTCGAAGTTTGAGGTCAAACTCTTTTGAAGAAGGGGAGGACGATGTAAGTGCAAGCACCAGTGACATTAATCATATTAATGATATCAGTGCAAGAAATGATATCAATGATATCAATGCAATCAACTTCAACGGTGGTGATGACAAGGGCAAGGGTGCAACCATAGGTAAAATAACTGCATATGGTGATATAAGCTATATGGGTGCATGATGTGAATTTTGTTATAGACCAACGCCACTCACACAAAGAAACTTAGACTTCAAATTTGATAAAGCCACGCACCACAAATTCGAACTTCTAAGGCGAATAATTGATAGAATTTGATTAAAGCAAAGCACCCTCAAATCCTAAGAACTATCCTCACGTGAGATAAAGCAAAAGCACCACTCACTCAATCGAATTTCTCACAAGAAACTCTCAAAATTTTGTTTTCTTCGTGAAACAATAAAAGCCGGAAACACTTTGTGTTTAATCTCTCAAATCTGAATTTTATTGATGTATTTTACATCCTATTTATAGGCTAAACATATCACACAATATTTCAGAAATCTAAACATATCCTAACTACCTTAGATATATGGTATAACAAACTAAGATTAGGATAACAAGAAAATCTTATCAAAACCGGATACAATATTTGCACCATATATTTTGTAATCTGATTTCTAGTCTAAATCTTAGATATTTTGCAAATCAAATCTAGCCACCATATTTCCGAATAACAACCTTAGGTTGACAAAGTCAAACAACACAAAATCCCGCGTTGACAACGTTGCCCAAAACTTCAAAAATCTTCCAAAAATCCCGCCATATGCATTGCTTGATTTCTCGTTGATTTTTGTTGGACTTGCGATTTCAAGAACTTCAAGAAACTCTTCAAGATTCAATCTTTATTTCAAGAAACCTCCATTTTTGTGTTTCTCATGCTTGATTCCATCAACCTTGACTCATAAACTAATCAAGAAAATAACAAAACACCATATGGTAAAACCCTATCAAATGACGTGGGAAGAAAACCCATATAGCTCAACACTTCTAAACTACTAACTATACTTGCTTTACATTTACGTGAATAAGCTTGTGCATGTCACCATGCACACGTAGAAATCCACCCTAGCCAACCCAAGAAGCCTTGTGTCTCCATAAGCCACTAACTCCCCCAAGGTTGCTTCTTGTTTTCCACCTTCAATCAAACCCAAACCCTCGAAGTTTTGCTCATTGATATGCGTATCATCCTCCTCTTCTTCAAAAGAGTTTGTCCTCAAACCTCGAAGTTGGTCATCAGGAACATAAGGAGCTAAATCACCAATGTTGAAAGTAGCATGGACTCCATATTCTCCTGGTAATTCCAATTTATAAGCATTATCCCCCACTTTACTTATGATCTTGAACGGTCCATCACAACGAGGCATAAGTTTATTCTTCCTTTGATTTGGAAATCTTTCCTTCCTCAAGTGTAACCAAACCAAATCCCCTTCTTTGTAGACATGTTGTGATTTATGTTTGTTTGCTCGTGCCTTGTAAATATCATTAACCTTCTCAATTCGAGCCCTTACTTCTGCATGAAGTTTTTGCATATACTCAACCTTAGTCTTGGCATCTTTGTGTACCAACTCCCCTTTAGGAATACTTACAAAATCAATTGGTAACTTAGGATTGACTCCATAGACAATCTCGAAAGGTGAGTGCTTAGTAGCATAAGTAGGTGACCTATTATAAGCAAATTCAGCATGAGCAAGCTTCAAATCCCAATCTTTTTGTGTCTTACTAACCAAACCACGCAACAAAACCCCTAGTGTTCGATTAGTGACTTCTGTTTGCCCATCTGTTTGAGGATGATAAGATGTGCTAAACAAAAGTTTCGTGCCTATTAACCTCCAAAGTGACTTCCAAAAGTAGCTCATGAATTTTGTGTCTCTATCACTTACAATAGTCTTTGGAACCCCATGTAACCTTATGATGTCTTTAAAGTATAAATCAGCCACATTCATAGCATCATCTGTCTTGTGACATGGTGTAAAATGAGCCATCTTTGAAAATCTATCAACCACTACCATAATAGCATCTTTTCCCCTTGCTGTCCTTGGTAACCCTACAATGAAATCCATAGAAACATCCTCCCAAGGTCCCTCTGGCACTGGCAATGGAGTATAAAAACCTTGATGAAAGGCTGCCTTTGCCTTTTGACAAGTAGCACATTGAGCAATTATGGCCTCAACATCAACAATCATCTTTGGCCAATAAAAATGTTCTTGCAACATGGTTAGTGTCTTTGTAATGCCAAAATGTCCAGCAATACCTCCTCCATGAGCCTCCCTTACTAGCAACTCACGTATAGAACACTTAGGTATGCACAATAGATTACCTTTAAACAAAAACCCATCATGTAGCACATAGGAACTCATAGAACCCTTTGAAAGTTGCGCCATTATTGGTCCAAAATCACCATCTTGCTCGTAAAATTGTGTTATCAACTCTAATCCAAGCAACTTAAAGTTCAAAACACCAAGCAAAGTATACCTTCTTGACAAAGCATCAGCAACAACATTAGACTTCCCCGTTTTGTACTTTGAAGAGAAGTGAAAAGATTGCAAAAATTCAACCCATTTAGCATGTCTTGGATTCAATTTTTGTTGACCATTAATGTGCTTCAAAGCTTCATGATCAGAATGTAATATGAAGTGGTTAGGCCTTAAATAATGACTCCAATGATCCAAAGCTCTAATAATGGCATAGAACTCCTTGTCATATGTAGAATAGTTCAGTTTAGCACCATTCAACTTCTCACTAAAGTAAGCAATTGGCCTCTTCCCTTGGACTAGAACAGCACCAATTCCAACCCCACTTGCATCCGTCTCTACTTCAAATGGTTTAGAGAAATCTGGTAAGGCTAGTATAGGTGTGTTACAAAGCAACTTCTTAATCAATTCAAAAGCTTCTTGTGCCCCCTTAGTCCACTCAAACTTAGGCTTATCCTTCTTAATGCATTCGGTTATAGGAGCAACAACAGATGAAAAATTCTTCACAAACCTCCTATAGAACGAGGCTAACCCATGAAAAGCACGTACTTCAGTCACGTTCTTTGGTGTTGGCCATGATTTTATAGCTTCCACTTTAGATGGATCAACAGAAACCCCATCTTTGGACACAATATACCCCAAAAACGTCACACTTGGTACCATGAAATAACACTTTTCGAGCTTAGCATAGAGCTTTTGTTCTCGTAATGTCCCAAACACACTCCTTAGATGGCTTAGATGATCATTTACACTCTTGCTATACACCAAAATATCATCTAAATATACCACTACAAACTTACCAATGTATGGCTTTAAGACCTCATTCATCAACCTCATAAACGTACTAGGTGCATTAGTTAACCCAAAAGGCATGACTAACCATTCATAAAGCCCTAGCTTTGTTTTAAAACCTGTTTTCCATTCATCACCTTCCTTCATTCGAATCTGATGATATCCACTCCTTAAATCAATTTTTGAAAATAATTGAGAACCATGTAATTCATCTAGCAAATCATCCAATCTAGGTATAGGAAACCTATACTTGACGGTTATATTGTTAACTGCCCTTGAATCAATACACATTCTCCAAGTCCCATCCTTCTTAGGTACTATTAATGTAGGCACAGCACATGGACTCATGCTCTCTCTCACGTACCCCCTCTCCATTAATTCCTCAATTTGCCTTTGTATCTCCTTTGTCTCCTCTGGATTACATCTATATGCAGGCTTGTTAGGAATTTGAGACCCAGGAATAAGATCAATTTGATGTTCAATTCCACGTATGGGTGGTAATCCTGGTGGCAACTCATTAGGAAACACATCTGAAAACTCATTCAACATAGGATGCAAAACCCTAGGAATCTCTGGGGCTTCATCTTGTACCTCTTTGGCTAACAACATATAAGACATAGAACTTGTTTTCAACTCCCTTTCTAACTCCTTTCCACCCACCAACAAAACACCTTTAGAATTACCCATGCTTGTTTTAGGTTTAGAAATCATCAAGGGTTTTAATGCATATGATTTTTCATTAGGGTTCTTGCGCACAATATAGACATTTGTTCTCCCATTAAACTTCACAAAACGGTCATATTGCCAAGGTCTACCCAATAGTATATGACAAGCATCCATAGGACAAACATCACAAAGTACTTGATCCTCAAATTTACCAATTTTAAACGCAATCAAGGCTTGTTTGTTTACCTTAACATCGCTTGTGTTGCTAAGCCAATGTAGCTTGTATGGTTGAGGATGTATCTTTGTAGGAATTGCGAGCTTTTCCACCAACAACGTAGATACTACATTTGTGCAACTTCCAGTATCTATGATTACATCACAAAGCTTGCCTTGAACATTACACCTTGTGAGAAAAATTTTATCCCTTTGACTCTCCAAAGGTTGTGCACTTTGAGATTGTAATACCCTACGTAACACCAAGGATTGGCCTTGTGTTTCTGGTTGGACTTCCTCCGTTTCTTCCTCCATATTTTCATAATTGGCATACTCTTCCTCTCCCTCATCCCCATACATCTCCTCCTCTTCTTCAAGGCTTTCCCCATCTACCCAATTTCGAGTTGTTGTGACCCTAGCATGAGGACAATCTCTTTGAATGTGACCTTGCCCTTTACACTTGAAACAAACAATGCGTGAATCACTACTTTGGGGCTTTGAAGTTGAACTCTTATCCTTGATGAAGGGTGGTTTAGTAACCTTATCAAAGTTTGGTTTTTGAGGAAAAGTATCACGCTTTTCTTTAGAATCATAGGTTTTGAAGTATGTCTTTGTTTTGCGTGCAACTTGTTTCTCAACCCTTGCTGCCACTCTACAAACTTCATCAAAGGTCCAATAAGGTTGTAATTCGACCTTCTCCCTTATATTTTCATCTAGACCAGCCACAAAACGAGCCACTTTGTGGTCCTCCTTCTCTTCTAAATCACAAATCATGATCAATTTTTCAAACTCCACAATGTATTCATCAACCGTTTTTCTATCTTGTTTTAATGTATGCATCTTGATGAAATTGTTTTGCTCGAAATCTTGAGGAACAAAACGTTTCCTCATCTCCTTTTTCAATTTAGACCATGAAGATATTTTTGATCTACCTTCTTTCCTTCTCTTTCTTTGTAAACCCTCAAGCCATAAACTTGCATAGGAAGTGAGTTTTAATTCCGCCAATTTATAGGACTTATGATCATCATATTCTTTGTAACGAAAAATCCTCTCAACCCTACGAATCCAATCTAGAAATTTTTCAGGATCCATACCTCCATTAAACTCAGGAATTTCGAGTTTAAGATTTCGATCATCATCCCTCATCTTTCCCTTATGTTTGTGCCTTGATCTTGGTTCCTCATCGTCACTAGAACTTGATGAGTATCCCTTTTTTGGTTTACGTACACTCCTCACACTTTCTTGCTCACTTTCACTTGATGATGAGCCCTCCTCTTGTTTAGATTTAGTAGGAGTTTTCTTGGTAGAAGCCATGATGGTTAGGACTTCATCTAAACGAGCCTTTAACTCGTCAATCTCCCCTTGCATACGTAGCTCTTTTGCTTGAGCCAAGCTCAAACCCTTCGTGAATCCTTGTGGATTTTCGTCTCCACCTTCTTGAGCCATGATAATTGATATTGAACACTTGAGATTGAATGAATCTCTCAACGAGAGCACCAAAAGTTGATGTGAATTTTGTTATAGACAAACGCCACTCACACAAAGAAACTTAGACTTCAAATTTGATAAAGCTACGCACCACAAATCTGAACTTCTAAGGCGAATAATTAGTAGAATTTGATTAAAGCAAAGCACCCTCAAATCCTAAGAACTATCCTCACGTGAGATAAAGCAAAGCACCACTCACTCAATTCGAATTTCTCACAAGAAACTCTCAAAAATTGTTTACTTCGTGAAACAAAAGAAAACCGGAAACACTTTGTGTTTAATCTCTCAAATCTGAATTTTATTGATGTATTTTACATCCTATTTATAGGCTAAACATATCACACAATATTTCAGAAATCTAAACATATCCTAACTACCTTAGATATATGGTATAACAAACTAAGATTAGGATAACAAGAAAATCCTAACAAAACCGGATACATATCTTTGCACCATATATTTTGTAATCTGATTTCTAGTCTAAATCTTAGATATTTTGCAAATCAAATCTAGCCACTATATTTCCGAAATAACAAACTAAGTTGACCAAGTCAAACAACTTGAAAAACCACGTTGACAACGTTGCCCATAACTTCAAAAATCTTCCAAAAATCCCGCCATATGCATTGCTTGATTTCTCGTTGATTTTTGTTGGACTTGCGATTTCAAGAACTTCAAGAAACTCTTCAAGATTCAATCTTTATTTCAAGAAACCTCCATTTTTGTGTTTCCCATGCTTGATTCCATCAACCTTGACTCATAAACTAATCAAGAAAATAACAAAACACCATATGGTAAAACCCTATCAAATGACGTGGGAAGAAAACCCATATAGCTCAACACTTCTAAACTACTAACTATACTTGCTTTAACATTTACGTGGATAAGCTTGTGCATGTCACCATGCACACGTAAAAATCCACCCTAGTCAGCCCAAGAAGCCTTGTGTCTCCATAAGCCACTAACTCCCCCAAGGTTGCATCTTGTTTTCCACCTTCAATCAAACCCAAACCCTCGAAGTTTTGTTCATTGATATTCGTATCAGTGCATCAAGGGTTTGGATTTGTGTGTGCATGCTCACATGTCACTAATGTGGCACGCAAATCAATAAAAGATGGTGGATATTGGGGAACAAGATGGTTTTGCCTATGAGTTTTTTTCCCCACTGCATTTGCTAGGGTTTTTCTCATTTCATGCTTTGAGTCTTTATTTCTTGGTGAGTCTTGGTCATCATAATTATGGTAAAATACATGAAGGACAGATTCTTGAAGGTTTCTTGATTAAAGATTGGATCTTGAACCATTTCTTGAAGTTTCTTGAAGAATCTTGAAAATTGCGCAAAAAATGGACGAAGCTTCTTGGGCGTGTTTTTGGCGATTTTTACAAGTTCTTGGGCATCAAGTATTTTCATGATTTTTAGACTAAATTCTGATGATTATCTTGTTAGTTAATTATTTAGTCAAGTTGTTAGGATATTTTCTTGATTTGTTAGTTAGTTAGAGCTTGTTAGGTAAGATAAGATCAAGTGCAAGTTGCATAAGTATGTGACAATCTTATCTTGAGTTTGTTGTGTGTTTATTTGTGAGGGACGAATTTCCCAGTATTAGGCGTGTATTTTTTGTTGATTTTTGTTAGTATTTTGTTGTTGATTATACCTATAAATAA
Source organism: Suaeda aralocaspica (assembly GCA_016808085.1). NCBI lineage: Eukaryota > Viridiplantae > Streptophyta > Magnoliopsida > Caryophyllales > Amaranthaceae > Suaeda > Suaeda aralocaspica. Next base: position 13,691 of record PYUH01000382.1, read on the forward strand.
TCTCAACATTAGGATGTAATTAATTAAGTTGGAATTGAATGAAAAGTTTGTTTGTTTACTTGAAAACAAAAAACCCGAAAATTAAGAGTTGGTGATTAAGTTCTTTATACTTTTGTGTAGATTAATTAGTAGCTTTGAGGGTGCTTAGGCTTTAACCAAAGGGCTAATTGATCAACCTAAAATTGAGAATTTTGGAGGCTTGGCCTTTAGAGATTCGAAATTTTAGTCTATCCCTTGTGAGTTTTCCAATTCATACGAAAATTCACATCGTGGCGCAAGTCTTTGGTTTCATTGTCCCTTTGAATGTCCCTATCTTGTTCAAAAGGAATCCCTTTCTTATTGTTTAGAGATTGTCCGTCCTCCATTAATAGTTTGCTTGATTATATATCGTTTTGAATCTCTCAATGAGAACACCAAAGTTGATGTGAATTTTCATATGAATACAAAACTTCACAAAGGATAGAACTAAACTCACGAATTTAGGTTGATAGATTAGTCTTTAATTAAAGCTCTAGGCACCCTCAAAGCCACTAATCAATCTCACAAGAGTCTAAAGGAATTAACCACCAACTCACAATTTCGGATTTTTGTTTTTTCAAGTAAACAAAGCAAAACTTTTATTCAATATCAAAATCTGATTTTTACAACCTATTTTTGAGACTATTTATAAGAATAATCATCAACCAAAATCCAACAAAAAAAACTAAAATACATGCACAAAATCAATCTAAAATCGTCCCTATATGACTCACACATGACTCACAAGATAAGATTGCCACATCAGCACTACATCTTGCTAACAAACTCTAACAAACTTTATCTAAAACAAGAAAATATCCTAACAAAATTCCTAACAACCTAATAAACAAGATAATAAAAAAATTACAACCAGAAATACACAAAAATTCGAAGAACCCAAATCCTTACAAAACCGTCAAAATCTTCGCCATATAAGCAAGCTTCAATTTTGCGCAATTTTCCAAGATTTGCTTCAAATCTTCAAGAAATGATGTGGATTTTGGATAGTATTCGCAAATACAACCTCAAATTCACGTGTTGTTTATCAATCAAACTCTCCACTCCTGCATTATTTAATTGAAAGCTACTTAATTAATACACTCCTGTAATTAATTAACTAGGATCTAAATTTGTTTATCACTCTTGACTCACAAATTTATGAAGAAAATTCGAACAAAACACTTTGCGCAAATTTCCGTGAATATTCAACAAATGAACTTTTATTTTCAATGAGAAAAACTTAATTAATTACATCCTATTGTTGAGATTATTTACAGGTATAATCAACAACAAAATCCTAACTAGAATCTACAAAAGAATCACGCATAAGCTAGGTAAATAAATCCTAATCTTGCTCAACAAACTAAAGATAAGATTGTCACATCATCATGCAACTTGCACTTTGATCTTATCTTTCCTAACAAACTCTATCTAACTAACTAATCAAGAAATTATCCTAACAACTTGACTCAATAATTAATAACAAGATAATCATCAGACATTAGACTAAAAATCACGAAAAATCTTGGTGCCCAAGATTGCCAAAAATCACGCAAATTCTCGCCATAAAGAACCGTCCATTTTTGCGCAACTTTCCAAGATTCTTCAAGAACTTCAAGAAATGTTTCAAGATTCAATCTTTTAATCAAGAAACCATTCTTCATGTCTTTTAGTATATTTATGATGATCAAGACTTCACAAGAATTAATAATAATAATGTCCAAAATGAGAAAACCTTATCAAGTGAAATGGGAAAAACTCATGGACCAAACCAACTTGTTCCCTGTAACCACCATGTGTTTACATCCTGTGATTTCACTAGTAATAGTTATTATCACTTAACTAATGGCTCACTCCACCAGTGACAAAGTATATTGATGGTTAATAGTTAATGGCTCCACCATCACATGTATTCATCATTATCATTGTCACCCACACCTGTGATTCATCTTTGTCAAACCCAATAGGATTTATTAATAGGTTGATTGGCTCATCCACTATTGGTGTATCATCACATATATTCAAATTCACATCAAGAAACCTTTCTAAATCCAATATTTTAATCAAGAAACCTTCAAGAAGTCATTTTCCATGTCTTTAAGGTTGTAAATGATGATTAAGACTCACCAAGAAATGAAAGACACAATGCCTAAAATGAGAAAAACCCTATCAAGTGAAGTGGGAGAAAAACTCATAGGCAAAACCAACTTAATCCCCTTGTCAACCATCTTTCCATGATTTGCGTGCCCACCTTGATATGTGTGACCATGCAAACGCAAATCCCAACCCTAGATGCACCCATTAGACTTGAGTCTCCATAAGCAATTAATTCTTGATGTGAATTTTCGTGTGAACAAAAACTCACAAAGGGATAGACTAAAATTTCGAATCTATAAAGACCTAGTCACCAAGATTCTCAATTTTAGGTTGATCAATTAGTCCTTTGATTAAAGCCTTAGCACCCTCAAAGCTACTAATTAAATCACAACAGTATAAAGAATTTAATCACCAACTCTTAACTTTCGGAATTTTTGTTTTCAAGTAAACAAACAACTTTTTTTATTCAACTCCAACTTAACTAATTACATCCTAATGTTGAGACTATTCATAGGTATAATCAACAACAAAATCCTAATAAAAATAGACTAAAAAATCAGCCTAAGATTAGGAAATTTGGCCCACTACACACACATATGACAAGATAAGTATGCCACCTCATCATGCAACTTGCACTTGATCTTATCTTGTCTAACAAACTCTAACTAACTAACGAATCAAGAAAATATCCTAACAACTTATCTAAGTAACTAATTAACAAGATAATCATCAGGTTTTAAGCTAAAAATTACAAGAATACTTTCTGCCCAAGAACCAAGAAAATTCGCCAAAAACACACCTCAAGAAATGCTTCGTTATTTGCGCAATTTTCTAGATATCTTCAAGAAGTTCAAGAAATGCTTCAAGATCCAACCTTTTAATCAAGAAACCTTCAAGAATTTGTCTTCCATGCATTTTAGCATAATTATGATAATCAAGAGTTACCAAGAATTAAAAGACTCAAAGCCAAAAATGAGAAAAAACCCTGTGGGAAAAAAACTCTTAGGCAAAAACCATCTTGTTCCCCAAATCCACCATTCTTGCCTTGATTTATTGACATGTGACCAGGCACACGCAAAATCCCTACCCTTGATGCACCCATATGGTTGATATTTCCATAAGCAACTATTTCACCTATGGTTGCATCGCTGCCATTGGCATCCTCACCTTCGAAGTTGATTGCACCATTACCAACCTTGTAACTTATATTTCATACTTGATCACTTTTGTCATTGTCACTGGTGCTTGCATCATCCTCCCCTTATTCAAAAGAGTTTGACCTCAAACTTCGAAGTTGTTCATCAGGTATATATGGAGATAAATCACCAATCTTAAAAGTAGCATGAACCCCATATTCACCTGGCAGTTCAAGTTGATAAGCATTATCACCAACTTTCTTCAAAATTTTTAATGGCCCATCACATCTAGGCATCAATTTATTTTTCCTATGGTTAGGAAACCTTTCCTTCTTGACAAGTAGCCAAACCAAATCTCCCTCTTGAAATTTGCGTGGGTGTCTGTGCTTATTGGCTTGCTTTTTATATTGTTCATTCACCTTTTCAATTCTTGCTCTGACCTGTGCATGTAATTTCTGCATATATATTGATACTCCATCCTTTGAAACTACATACCCTAGGAATGTAACACTACTCACCATGAAGTAACACTTCTCCAATTTCCCATACAATTTTTGCTGCCTTAGGATTTCAAAAACTTGTCTTTGATGCTGCAGATGATCTCCATTGTTTCTGCACTCATAGAGACCCAATTTGGTTTTGAAAGTTATTTTCCATCCATCCCCTTCTCTCATTAATTCCTCAATCTGTCTTTCTATTTCCTTAGTCTCCTCAGGATTGCATCTATACGCTGGTTTATTAGGAATCTAAGCACCTGGGATTAAGTCAATCTGGTGTTCAATGCCACTATTGGGTGGTAAACCTGGAGGTAAGTCATCTGGAAATACATCTTCAAATTCCTTCAATAGGGGTTGAAGAATTTTAGGGATTGCAGATGTTTCAATTCTCACATCTTTTGCCATCAATAGAAATACTTGCTGGCAATCAGTCTATTCCCTCTCCAATTCCTTAGGATTAGTCAAAAACACTCCTTTTTTATTCTCCACATTCAATTGCTTCTTGTTTTGCGCCACTTTTAGAGGTTTCAAAGCAATTGGCTTGATACAAGATTCATTACTTCTTCCAACATGGTTCGCAGTTCTCTAATTTCATTGTCCCTTCGGATTTCCTTGGCTTGTTCTAAGGAAAATCCCTTTTCAAAAGTTGCAGGAATTTCATCACCGCCACTTGCCATGTTAAGTGTTTTAATTAATTAATTGATGAGCACTTGAGTATAAAAGACCTCTCAACGAAAGCACCAAATTTGATGTGAATTTTCGTGTGAACAAAAACTCACAAAGGGATAGACTAAAATTTCAAATCTATAAAGACCTAGTCACCAAGATTCTCAATTTTAGGTTGATCAATTAGTCCTTTGATTAAAGCCTAAGCACCTTCAATAATACTAATTAAATCACAAGAGTATAAAGAATTAAATCACCAAAACTTAATTTTCGGAATTTTTGTTTTCAAGTAAACAAACAACTTTTTCTTATTCAACTCCAACTTAACTAATTATATCTTAATGTTGAGACTATTTATAGGTATAATGATGCAAGCACCAGTGACATTGATAATATTAATGATATCAGTGCAAGAAATGATATTAATGATATCAATGCAATCAACTTCGAAGGTGGTGATGACAAGGGCAAGGGTGCAACCATAGGTGAAATAATTGCATACAGTGATATAAGTTATATGGGTGCATCAAGGGTAGGGATTTGCGTGTGCATGGTCACATGTCAATAAAAATGACACGCAAATCAAGACAAGAATGGTGGATTTGGGGAACAAGATGGTTTTTGCCTATGAGTTTTTTTCCCACAGGGTTTTTCCCATTTTTGGCTTTGAGTCTTTTAATTCTTGATGAGTCTTGATCATCATAATTATGCTAAAATACATGGACGACAGTTTCTTGATGGTTTCTTGATTAAAAGATTGGATCTTGAAGCATTTCATGAAGTTCTTGAAAGAATCTTTAAAATTGCGCACAAAAGGAACGGTTTCTAGAAGCGTGTTTTTGGGCGTTTTTCCAAATTCTTGGGCAGCAAGTATTTTTTTAAATTTTAGCTTAAAATCTGATAATTATCTTGTTAATTAATTATTTAGATAAGTTGTTAGGATATTTTCTTGATTTGTTAGTTAGTTAGAGTTTGTCAGGGAAGATAAGATCAAAGTGCAAGTTGCATGATGATGTTGCAATCTTATCTTTAATTTGTTGAGAAAAAGTAGGATTTATTTTCCTAGTCTTAGGGATGTTTTTTTAGTCTATTTAAGTTAGGATTTTTTTGATGATTAAACCTATAATTAGTCTCAACATTAGGATGTAATTAATTAAGTTGGAGTTGAATAAAAAGTTTGTTGTTTACTTAAAAACAAAATTCCGAAAATTGAGAGTTGGTGATTAAATACTTTATACTCTTCTGCAGAATATTTAGTAGCTTTGAGGGTGCTTAGGGCTTTAATCAAAGGACTAATTAATCAACCTAAATTTGAGAATCTTGGTGACTAGGTCTTTATAGGTTCGAAAATTTAGTATTATCCCTTGTGAGTTTTTGTTCACATGAAAATTCACATCATATAATCAACAACAAAATCCTAATAAAAATAGACTAAAAAATCAGCCTAAGTCTAGGAAATTCGTCCCACTACACACACACACACAACAAGATAAGTATGCCACCTCATCATGCAACTTGCACTTGATCTTATCTTGTCTAACAAACTCTAACTAACAAATCAAGAAAATATCCTAACAACTTATCTAAATAACTAATTAACAAGATAATCATCAGATTTTAAGCTAAAAATTACCAGAATACTTGCTGCCCAAGAACCAAGAAAATTCGCCAAAAACACGCCTCAAGAAATGCTTCGTTATTTGCGCAATTTTCAAGATTTCTTCAAGAACTTCAAGAAATGCTTCAAGATCCAATCTTTTAATCAAGAAACCTTCAAGAATCTGTCTTCCATGCATTTTAGCAAAATTATGATGATTAAGACTCACCAAGAATTAAAAGACTCAAAGCCAAAAATGAGAAAAACCCTGTGGGAAAAAAACTCATAGGCAAAAACCATCTTGTTCCCTAAATCCACCATTCTTGCCTTGATTTGTGTGCCATATTATTGACATGTGACCATGCACACGCAAATCCCTATCCTTGATGCACCCATATGGTTAATATTTCCATAAGAAACTATTTAACCTATGGGAGCATCCCTGCCATTGGCATCCTCACCTTCGAAGTTAATTGCACCATTACCAACCTTGTAACTTATATTTAATACTTGATCACTTTTGTCATTGTCACTGGTGCTTGCATCAATTCTCCCATGGTTGCACCTTTCTTTGCAGCTTCTATCAAACCTTCGAAGTTGTGATCAATATTTGTATCCGCTACTCCCCAACCATCATATAATCTTAAGGATAGACAAATTCTAGTTGGTTTCTCTATTGCTAAGAGTTGGGTTGAACAAAAGTTTTTTGCATGAGATTAAGGATGCTTTAGAGTTTCAGAAGTGGTCTGTGTTGTTTGCTAAAGACTTAGATGTTTTTATGCTATTAATTGAAGAATTCTATCAACACCTGCACACTAAGGATGATGGGTCCTACTTTGGTTTTGTTAAGGGCACTTCCATTAATCTGTCTGAGAAGAAATTGGCTAAAATTGTAAAAGTTCCAACTAAAGGACTTGATGTGTACTCAAGGGAGAATTGGCCTGCCGTTAAGGGAGTCACAGCAGAATAGATCAAGACTAGATTGTTTAATGGTCCACCTGACTCCAAGCAGGGGTACACCATTGGCCACTTAAAGGAGCCAATCATGAGGATATTTCATACCATAGCCACAAAGATTGTGTTTCCTCGAGCACAAGGCCGAATGCGTGTACGGTTGATGGATAGTGTTCTGAAATTGTCTCATTGAACTCATTCCAGTAAACCTCCCTGCTATGATATTAGGTCATATGATCTACTATGCGGAGAAAGCAAACCATGCTCTGCACTATGGACGATGGCTGACCTTGGTGTTTGGTCATTGGAAGATTCCTTTGGTGGGAGACTATGGAACCATGTCTCATCTCAACAATCAGATAATAGGTCAGAAGGGTATGACATATGCAGGTGGTGTTTTGAAAATGAAAGATGATGGAAGAAGTGATACTGGTCTTGCTTGGACCAGTACAGAATCGGTTCAGGAAACCTATGCCTTGGTCAAGCAGCTGCTAAGTGACTAGAATCAGTTGATGTAAAATATGGTAAACAGTGTCACTACACTATGCTCTGCACTTCAGGAATCCACAGGAGAATTGAGGCTCAACTTGATAAAGCTGTTATAAATGGACTAGAGGATTCTGAAGAAAAGGAAAGTCATGAGAAGTTGTTGGTGATGATGAACTAATCTCTGAGAAGAATGAAGAAGAGGAAGATGAGGAAAATGATGAAAAAGTGTTTCAGGGACTCTTTAGAGCGAGGAAGATGATGGGACTGAAAATGACTCTACAGCAGATAAAATTTGCTCTGTCTATCCTTCTATTCTCTTATTGTTGCTAACCCCTATTAATTATTGAACTCTAATTCTAGTTTCCCCCTTCCCCAAATTACATAAATGTTGTTCTTATGTAATTTGGTCTACTACTGGTTTGTAATAATTTACTAAGGATAAGTAGCTTTGGTACTTTTGCAGGAACAATGGTAGAATCAGCATCTCTAGAATGTTGTTTGAGCTACATGAATTAGCTTGAACTTAATATAATTAGTAGTTTGCCTACTGATTGTTTTTTGTTGTCTGTTTTATTTCCTTGTTCCTTTGACTATTTTAATGATGCCAAAAGAGGGAAGCAGGTGAAGTTCTGATCTCTTCTTCTACCTATTTCGGGGGGACGATGGTGTTATGAGTTATAATTTGTGTGTGTTGCAGCAACTACATCAACGTTAAAAGCCTTTCTACAGGTGACAGACCTGAATGGTCTGGATGTAAGTGTATTCAAAGCACTTTACTTCTTTTCATCCTAATGGCTTGGAAACAAGTCTGAACTAACTGATGTTCTTATTGTGAATGCATGTTTAAGTCTAAGAGCTCTGAGTCTAATTCGTATATGCCCTTGGTACTCATAAACTCTTTCTTCAACTGTTGTTAGTTAGTTGTGAACTTGTGTACTTATGAATGATGCTTAATCTGCAGGAATAGTACGAGACCAGTGATGCAAGCACCAGTGACAATGACAAAAGTGATCAAGTATTAAATATAAGTGACAAGGTTGGTAATGGTGCAATTAACTTCGAAGGTGAGGATGCCAATGGCAGGGATGCAACCATAGGTGAAATAGTTGCTTATGGAAATATCAACCATATGGGTGCATCAAGGGTAGGGATTTGCGTGTGCATGGTCACATGTCAATAATATGGCACGCAAATCAAGACAAGAATGGTGGATTTGGGGAACAAGATGGTTTTTGCTTATGAGTTTTTTCCCACAGGGTTTTTCTCATTTTTGGCATCGAGTCTTTTATTTCTTGGTGAGTCTTGAACTTCATATACAGCCTTAAAGACATGAGAAATGACTTCTTGAAGGTTTATTGATTAAAAGAGTGGATCTTGAAAGGTTTCTTGAAGATTTAACACAAAATCTTGTTTATTGATTTTGGGTTCTTTGATTTTTTTTATGTAATTCTGGTTGTAATTTGTTAATTATCTTGTTTTTTAGGTTGGTAGGAAGTTTGTTAGGATATTTTCTTGATTTGTTAGTTAGTTAGAGTTTGTTAGACAAGATAAGATCAAGTGCAAGTTGCATGATGAGGTGGCATGCTTATCTTTATCTTGTGTGTTTGTAAGGGACGAATTTCCCTAGTTTAGGCGTGATTTTTTTTTGTTTATTTTAGCTAGGATTTTGCTGTTGATTACACCTATAAATAACCTCAACATTAGGATGTAATTAATTAAGTTTGGAGTTGAATAAAAGTTTGTTTGTTTACTTGAAAACAAAAAAATCCGAAAAATCTAAAGAGTTGGTGATTAATTTCTTTATACTCTTGTGATTTAATTAGTAGCTTTAAGGGTGCTTAGGCTTTAAACAAAGGACTAATTGATCAACCTAAAATTAAGAATCTTGGTGACTTGGTCTTTAAAGATTCAAAATTTTAGTTTATACCCTTGTGAGTTTTTGTTTACACGAAGATTCACATCAACCAGTGCCTTGAGTTCTTAAAAGAATCGACTTTTGGAAAAGTTCCTAAAATTCAATGATACTTTTTGCAGGGGGAACTTCATCGTTTATCATCATCAAAAAGGGGGAATTTGTTGACTTCCTAGCTTGTGTTTTGAATGATGACAAACTGCATTGAACTATTATATTGTATGTAAGTTTCTGAATGCATGTGCAGGTACGAAAGAACAAGTTCAATGGATGATAAGACGAAGCTCATGAAGCCAACTCTTGAAGTTTGCATGAAGACTAAGTTCATAGAGACATATTCTTAGGTCTTAGATGCAATGTAAGTGGTATGAAGGTTTGTAAATGCATTATTAAGGTTGAGATTAGAGAGATGAGCTAGTTAAGGATGACAATGAACCTTGGTTGTTTGTCATACACAACTACAATTAAACTTGGCTGACTAGGACAATCTAGGAACAGCGTGGAACCAGTCCTATCGAGTTTATTTCATACATCAATATTTTAGGAAAGTTTTCTTTCCGAGCAAAATTGATTTCAAAATGCACGGATGTTTGGTTTGTTATGCAAGTAAGACAATCTTAAGTATGGCAGTATCTTATATTTTATTGTATTGATTTTATTTGATCTCAAATAAAATCAGTGAGAATATTTTCTGTAGTATTATTCTATATTCCAAAGGAAGATATTCTCTTGCAATATTCTACAACATACAAGCAAAAAGCTTATTTAAGATGATTAGCTAGCTTGCAAACCCAAAACTTTTGCACGAGAAAAAAGTGAATAACGTAGATTGCAAAAGTTCTCTCTCTAAAGATCTTAACCTAGCATAGACCCTAATACCACATTTAGGTCTTAATTTACTCTCTTTCTCTAAGCGTTTAGGCTAGTTATTATTGAGAGACAACGTGTTATAATTTGAGCATTCTGTGAGTTCAGTTTGCTGGGGAGGTTAATCAGGGATCATCTTCATTTAAACCTTCATAGTTGAAGGTTGAGTCAAACTTCTATAGGTGGATGTTGGGGAATCATCTTGTGCATAAGTGCATAACTAATTGTGTGTAATTCTTTTTGTTATTCTGAGTTGATTGTGACTGTGAAATATCAAGCAATCAGCAATGCTACTTGATTAGAAAATGGCCACGCCTGTGAAATATCAACCAATCAGCAAAGCTACTTGATTGTGACTTACAAGAGTAAAGATAGAACTAACTAGGAAACTAGGAGAATTAGAGGTTATGAGCAAACCAAATGTCATTCTAGTTGGCAAGAAGTTATGAGCAAAGACACTAGCTCCGTTCAATACTGATCAATTCTGATCATTTTTGAATTGAACAGTTCTGATCAGTTCTAATCTGAACAGTTATGTTCAGTTCTGATCTGACCTACTCGTTTTAGTTGTGATTTGGTGGTTATAATTAGTTGTATTACCAACGTATTCTATGAGTTTTGAGATGGTTTATCTGTTCTATTAATCAATCAAATGTTTTATGTTTCGGTTTATGTTACAACTATACCACGTTTGCATGTTATAGGCGCCGACAAAATGTTGTCTTGTAGTGATGGATGAAGATGGGAACCTCGTCATTGTTGCTGATGGCACTTATTATCCTGCCGATCAAAGCTCTGTCATTCGTAACTCGAGAATGTTGCCTGACAAGTATAAGGTCAGCATTGACAAACCATACGAGGAGCATTCGTCTATGGAGTTGCCTATACCGTCGCCTGACGGTGTCACTTTGCTTGGTGAAGTTAAAGGGTACTTTGTAAATTGGCCTAAGTCCATGGTCATATTTGAGGATGAGGTTAGTATTCCAATGCAAACACCTTTTTACGTTACAACTCCTTCTGTAATTTAATGTATTCATGAGTATGTTATGTACCTTTGTAATATATTTGTTAAATATAAAAAATAAATAGGTTAATGAAATGAGGACAATGTCACAAAGCAAGGAAGGCGTAGGAAGTTGTGATCCATTGAGAACACAAGGGATCAGCAGATCTGGGTTGCAATTGGATATACAAAGGCATTCGAGTAGGCAGCTCGGAGTGGTACTAAGGATAGAGATGAGGAACTACGGACATTGAAAGCTATTGTAGCTCAATTGGAAGCAAAGATTGAGGAGATAGCTTCCTTTTCCTCGATGAATGCGGGAGGAAATAAGGAAATATCATCAAAACCACCTCCAAAGGAACCTGCCACTAAGGTAATATGTTACATAGCATATTCAATGTAGTTATGTTTCGTTATGATCACTCAGAATTTTAATAGATGTTTTAAGAAGCTGTTAATTAGTTCATTTCTGACCAAAGAGAATGAAATTGGTTTACTTATGATACACAAAATGAAATTCATGAAGCAAATTAAGGAGAAAGATGTGAATTGTTCTGATCACTTCTGAACTGAACGGGTCTGATCAGTTCTGATCTGAACAGAACTGAACAGTTCTGATCTGAACAGTTCTGATCCGACCTACTCGTTTCAGTTGTGATTTGGTGGTTCTGATCTGACCTGATACCTATGCAACAAAATTACCAAACCATAGCATGGATGGGAAATGGTTTTGAGTAGTCGATGAAGGACATTGTCCTCATTTCATTAAACTATTTATTTTTTATATTTAACAAATATATTACAAAGGTACATAACATACTTATGAATACATTAAATTACAGAAGGAGTTGTAACGTAAAAAGGTGTTTGCATTGGAATACTAACCTCATCCTCAAATATGACCATGGACTTAGGCCAATTTACCCTCAAATATGACCATGGACTTAGGCCAATTTACAAAGTACCCTTTAACTTCACCAAGCAAAGTGACACCGTCAGGCGACGGTATAGGCAACTCCATAGACGAATGCTCCTCGTATGGTTTGTCAATGCTGACCTTATACTTGTCAGGCAACATTCTCGAGTTACGAATGACAGAGCTTTGATCGGCAGGATAATAAGTGCCATCAGCAACAATGACGAGGTTCCCATCTTCATCCATCACTACAAGACAACATTTTGTCGGCGCCTATAACATGCAAACGTGGTATAGTTGTAACATAAACCGAAACATAAAACATTTGATTGATTAATAGAACAGATAAACCATCTCAAAACTCATAGAATACGTTGGTAATACAACTAATTATAACCACCAAATCACAACTAAAACGAGTAGGTCAGATCAGAACTGAACATAACTGTTCAGATTAGAACTGATTAGAACTGTTCAATTCAGAAATGATTAGAATTGATCAGTATTGAACGGAGCTAGTGTCTTTGCTCATAACTTCATGCCAACTAGAATGACATTTGGTTTGCTCATAACCTCTAATTCTCCTAGTTTCCTAGTTAGTTCTATCTTTACTCTTGTAAGTCACAATCAAGTAGCTTTGCTGATTGGTTGATATTTCACAGGCGTGGCCATTTTCTAATCAAGTGGCATTGCTGATTGCTTGATATTTCACAGTCACAATCAAGTCACCTTGTGTCCTTCATCGACTACTCAAAACCATTTCCCATCCATGCTATGGTTTGGTAATTTTGTTGCATACGTATCAGGTCAGATCAGAACCACCAAATCACAACTGAAACGAGTAGGTCGGATCAGAACTGTTCAGTTCTGTTCAGATCAGAACTGATCAGACCCGTTCAGTTCAGAAGTGATCAGAACAATTCACATCTTTCTCCTTAATTTGCTTCATGAATTTCATTTTGTGTATCATAAGCAAACCAATTTCATTCTCTTTGGTCAGAAATGAACTAATTAATAGCTTCTTAAAACATCTATTAAAATTCTGAGTGATCATAACGAAACATAACTACATTGAATATGCTATGTAACATATTACCTTAGTGGCAGGTTCCTTTGGAGGTGGTTTTGATGATATTTCCTTATTTCCTCCCGCATTCATCGAGGAAAAGGAAGCTATCTCCTCAATCTTTGCTTCCAATTGAGCTACAATAGCTTTCAATGTCCGTAGTTCCTCATCTCTATCCTTGGTACCACTCCGAGCTGCCTACTTGAATGCCTTTGTATATCCAATTGCAACCCAGTTCTGCTGATCCCTTTAATGTATCCGTAGTAGTCTCTTTTTCCAAGAGCTTTAGATAGGGCATCATTGTCGATCTCCGAGGTTGAACCTTGACCATCCTCTTTCTCCTTATCCAAGTTCTTCATCTAAAAACAAAGAAAAACATTGGTTTAATTAGGTGCAATTGAATTAAACAAATATGAGATTCATCAAATACATAAATTTACTTTTGTTGTGGGAAAACGAAAACAACAAAATGAATTATCACGTTTTGCACTACTCGAGCAGTCTCGACCTTCTTGGGGTCAACTTCCCATTTTCCATCCCGCGTAGGTCGTTGATGTGCTAAACACCACTCAAGAGCACGATTTGCGATTTTGCTACTGACCCCACTACTCTCTGTTGCGGAGCTTTCACCTTCTCATTAATCTAATGGGGTCTTTTCCGGTACTCCAATCAATATAGAAGTACTACAGAACACATGAGCAACCCAAAGACATGAAAAGATTCAAAATTATACTTAATCTTTGATAGTTCCAACTAACCTTCATTTTCTTAACATCACCCTTCCATTCGTGCAGTTGCTTCACTATCTCATGCATGTAATTCATGACATAGTACCCGTAATCCAAACCAGAACTCTGTTGGGCACACTGAAAATATAAGGGAGAACCTTTGCTCAGTAAATCACAATATAATGCTAAGGTTACAACTATTTAAATACACATTTTTCCCGTATTATAATACCTAGGTTATAACTAATTAAAGACTCAGGTATACCTCTCTACTCGTGTAACATTGAACATCAATTTTGAACTTTGTTTTTTCCTTGCTCGATAAGACTTGTAAGGACTAAAATAAACACATATACCCAATTAAACACAAAAATAATGTAATTGAATAATAATTTTTTTTAAAACATGAATCGTAATGATAATGACTTACAGGTCAAAAACATTTTCACAACTCTATTAGCATGGCTCATGTTGAGCCAATGGGTCGAATTGATAAATTACCCCCTCACATAAATCAATTGCCATGAGAATCCAATGATTGCTACGTAAAACACGATAATTAATCATGTAATTCAAATTTAACAAATTCTCTACAAATCATGCAAACACAAAAATATATTTGATAATTAGCATAAAGTTCATACTTTTCATTGTAAGGGACTAAAATAAGGCGAGCTTGTGAATCTTTGTTCTGTAATTCATACCCCTCGTTTTACATAGCCGACTACGTCTAGAAAAATTCTATTGCATTCGGCTCCAGAGATTCTCTGGGACACAAAAATGTAACGTACTCCCCTTCGAAACTGGACATCAATTCTTCAACTAGATAGCTATAATTGATAACAAAGTATTCGTAAATCACTGCATAAAGGAAAATAACATGCCACCCTATGAAGTTTACTATGTATTAGTGTCTTACCGAATGTACACATGGATCACTAACACATGTATACACGGTCCTCTAACAAGTTCATCAACATCGGTAGACGTAACCCAAATTTCTTGGTCTTCCTTGAGATATAGCAATGGTGCCTTCAGCAAATCACGTACAGTTTGATGGCTGTCCTCAAGCATCAACATTTGCAAAAGTTCGCATTCTTCAAGATTAGCCATATCACCCATGTCCTTGTTAGCAAGGACTTCTCCTTGTGTTCTCAATGGATCACAACTTCCTACGCCTTCCTTGCTTTTTGACATTGTCCTCATTTCATTAACCTATTTATTTTTTATATTTAACAAATATATTACAAAGGTACATAACATACTCATGAATACATTAAATTACAGAAGGAGTTGTAACGTAAAAAGGTGTTTGCATTGGAATACTAACCTCATCCTCAAATATGACCATGGACTTAGGCCAATTTACAAAGTACCCTTTAACTTCACCAAGCAAAGTGACACCGTCAGGCGACGGTATAGGCAACTCCATAGACGAATGCTCCTCGTATGGTTTGTCAATGCTGACCTTATACTTGTCAGGCAACATTCTCGAGTTACGAATGACAGAGCTTTGATCGGCAGGATAATAAGTGCCATCAGCAACAATGACGAGGTTCCCATCTTCATCCATCACTACAAGACAACATTTTGTCGGCGCCTATAACATGCAAACGTGGTATAGTTGTAACATAAACCGAAACATAAAACATTTGATTGATTAATAGAACAGATAAACCATCTCAAAACTCATAGAATACGTTGGTAATACAACTAATTATAACCACCAAATCACAACTAAAACGAGTAGGTCAGATCAGAACTGAACATAACTGTTCAGATTAGAACTGATTAGAACTGTTCAATTCAGAAATGATTAGAATTGATCAGTATTGAACGGAGCTAGTGTCTTTGCTCATAACTTCATGCCAACTAGAATGACATTTGGTTTGCTCATAACCTCTAATTCTCCTAGTTTCCTAGTTAGTTCTATCTTTACTCTTGTAAGTCACAATCAAGTAGCTTTGCTGATTGGTTGATATTTCACAGGCGTGGCCATTTTCTAATCAAGTGGCATTGCTGATTGCTTGATATTTCACAGTCACAATCAAGTCACCTTGTGTCCTTCATCGACTACTCAAAACCATTTCCCATCCATGCTATGGTTTGGTAATTTTGTTGCATACGTATCAGGTCAGATCAGAACCACCAAATCACAACTGAAACGAGTAGGTCGGATCAGAACTGTTCAGTTCTGTTCAGATCAGAACTGATCAGACCCGTTCAGTTCAGAAGTGATCAGAACAATTCACATCTTTCTCCTTAATTTGCTTCATGAATTTCATTTTGTGTATCATAAGCAAACCAATTTCATTCTCTTTGGTCAGAAATGAACTAATTAATAGCTTCTTAAAACATCTATTAAAATTCTGAGTGATCATAACGAAACATAACTACATTGAATATGCTATGTAACATATTACCTTAGTGGCAGGTTCCTTTGGAGGTGGTTTTGATGATATTTCCTTATTTCCTCCCGCATTCATCGAGGAAAAGGAAGCTATCTCCTCAATCTTTGCTTCCAATTGAGCTACAATAGCTTTCAATGTCCGTAGTTCCTCATCTCTATCCTTGGTACCACTCCGAGCTGCCTACTTGAATGCCTTTGTATATCCAATTGCAACCCAGTTCTGCTGATCCCTTTAATGTATCCGTAGTAGTCTCTTTTTCCAAGAGCTTTAGATAGGGCATCATTGTCGATCTCCGAGGTTGAACCTTGACCATCCTCTTTCTCCTTATCCAAGTTCTTCATCTAAAAACAAAGAAAAACATTGGTTTAATTAGGTGCAATTGAATTAAACAAATATGAGATTCATCAAATACATAAATTTACTTTTGTTGTGGGAAAACGAAAACAACAAAATGAATTATCACGTTTTGCACTACTCGAGCAGTCTCGACCTTCTTGGGGTCAACTTCCCATTTTCCATCCCGCGTAGGTCGTTGATGTGCTAAACACCACTCAAGAGCACGATTTGCGATTTTGCTACTGACCCCACTACTCTCTGTTGCGGAGCTTTCACCTTCTCATTAATCTAATGGGGTCTTTTCCGGTACTCCAATCAATATAGAAGTACTACAGAACACATGAGCAACCCAAAGACATGAAAAGATTCAAAATTATACTTAATCTTTGATAGTTCCAACTAACCTTCATTTTCTTAACATCACCCTTCCATTCGTGCAGTTGCTTCACTATCTCATGCATGTAATTCATGACATAGTACCCGTAATCCAAACCAGAACTCTGTTGGGCACACTGAAAATATAAGGGAGAACCTTTGCTCAGTAAATCACAATATAATGCTAAGGTTACAACTATTTAAATACACATTTTTCCCGTATTATAATACCTAGGTTATAACTAATTAAAGACTCAGGTATACCTCTCTACTCGTGTAACATTGAACATCAATTTTGAACTTTGTTTTTTCCTTGCTCGATAAGACTTGTAAGGACTAAAATAAACACATATACCCAATTAAACACAAAAATAATGTAATTGAATAATAATTTTTTTTAAAACATGAATCGTAATGATAATGACTTACAGGTCAAAAACATTTTCACAACTCTATTAGCATGGCTCATGTTGAGCCAATGGGTCGAATTGATAAATTACCCCCTCACATAAATCAATTGCCATGAGAATCCAATGATTGCTACGTAAAACACGATAATTAATCATGTAATTCAAATTTAACAAATTCTCTACAAATCATGCAAACACAAAAATATATTTGATAATTAGCATAAAGTTCATACTTTTCATTGTAAGGGACTAAAATAAGGCGAGCTTGTGAATCTTTGTTCTGTAATTCATACCCCTCGTTTTACATAGCCGACTACGTCTAGAAAAATTCTATTGCATTCGGCTCCAGAGATTCTCTGGGACACAAAAATGTAACGTACTCCCCTTCGAAACTGGACATCAATTCTTCAACTAGATAGCTATAATTGATAACAAAGTATTCGTAAATCACTGCATAAAGGAAAATAACATGCCACCCTATGAAGTTTACTATGTATTAGTGTCTTACCGAATGTACACATGGATCACTAACACATGTATACACGGTCCTCTAACAAGTTCATCAACATCGGTAGACGTAACCCAAATTTCTTGGTCTTCCTTGAGATATAGCAATGGTGCCTTCAGCAAATCACGTACAGTTTGATGGCTGTCCTCAAGCATCAACATTTGCAAAAGTTCGCATTCTTCAAGATTAGCCATATCACCCATGTCCTTGTTAGCAAGGACTTCTCCTTGTGTTCTCAATGGATCACAACTTCCTACGCCTTCCTTGCTTTTTGACATTGTCCTCATTTCATTAACCTATTTATTTTTTATATTTAACAAATATATTACAAAGGTACATAACATACTCATGAATACATTAAATTACAGAAGGAGTTGTAACGTAAAAAGGTGTTTGCATTGGAATACTAACCTCATCCTCAAATATGACCATGGACTTAGGCCAATTTACAAAGTACCCTTTAACTTCACCAAGCAAAGTGACACCGTCAGGCGACGGTATAGGCAACTCCATAGACGAATGCTCCTCGTATGGTTTGTCAATGCTGACCTTATACTTGTCAGGCAACATTCTCGAGTTACGAATGACAGAGCTTTGATCGGCAGGATAATAAGTGCCATCAGCAACAATGACGAGGTTCCCATCTTCATCCATCACTACAAGACAACATTTTGTCGGCGCCTATAACATGCAAACGTGGTATAGTTGTAACATAAACCGAAACATAAAACATTTGATTGATTAATAGAACAGATAAACCATCTCAAAACTCATAGAATACATTGGTAATACAACTAATTATAACCACCAAATCACAACTAAAACGAGTAGGTCAGATCAGAACTGAACATAACTGTTCAGATTAGAACTGATCAGAACTGTTCAATTCAGAAATGATCAGAATTGATCAGTATTGAACGGAGCTAGTGTCTTTGCTCATAACTTCTTGCCAACTAGAATGACATTTGGTTTGCTCATAACCTCTAATTCTCCTAGTTTCCTAGTTAGTTCTATCTTTACTCTTGTAAGTCACAATCAAGTAGCATTGCTGATTGGTTGATATTTCACAGGCGTGGCCATTTTCTAATCAAGTAGCATTGCTGATTGCTTGATATTTCACAGTCACAATCAAGTCACCTTGTGTCCTTCATCGACTACTCAAAACCATTTCCCATCCATGCTATGGTTTGGTAATTTTGTTGCATACGTATCAGGTCAGATCAGAACCACCAAATCACAACTGAAACGAGTAGGTCGGATCAGAACTGTTCAGATCAGAACTGTTCAGTTCTGTTCAGATCAGAACTGATCAGACCCGTTCAGTTCAGAAGTGATCAGAACAATTCACATCTTTCTCCTTAATTTGCTTCATGAATTTCATTTTGTGTATCATAAGCAAACCAATTTCATTCTCTTTGGTCAGAAATGAACTAATTAATAGCTTCTTAAAACATCTATTAAAATTCTGAGTGATCATAACGAAACATAACTACATTGAATATGCTATATAACATATTACCTTAGTGGCAGGTTCCTTGGGAGGTGGTTTTGATGATATTTCCTTATTTCCTCCCGCATTCATCGAGGAAAAGGAAGCTATCTCCTCAATCTTTGCTTCCAATTGAGCTACAATAGCTTTCAATGTCCGTAGTTCCTCATCTCTATCCTTGGTACCACTCCGAGCTGCCTACTTGAATGCCTTTGTATATCCAATTGCAACCCAGTTCTGCTGATCCCTTTAATGTATCCGTAGTAGTCTCTTTTTCCAAGAGCTTTAGATAGGGCATCATTGTCGATCTCCGAGGTTGAACCTTGACCATCCTCTTTCTCCTTATCCAAGTTCTTCATCTAAAAACAAAGAAAAACATTGGTTTAATTAGGTGCAATTGAATTAAACAATTATGAGATTCATCAAATACATAAATTTACTTTTGTAGTGGGAAAACGAAAACAACAAAATGAATTATCACGTTTTGCACTACTCGAGCAGTCTCGACCTTCTTGGGGTCAACTTCCCATTTTCCATCCCGCGTAGGTCGTTGATGTGCTAAACACCACTCAAGAGCACGATTTGCGATTTTGCTACTGACCCCACTACTCTCTGTTGCGGAGCTTTCACCTTCTCATTTATCTAATGGGGTCTTTTCCGGTTGTAACTCTTTTGACCCATTGTATGGCGATGGATGTTCCCTTTAGAACACTTCGCGCCTATTTTACTTTTTTTCTGTGTGGAGCAAAGATTAAAATTAGTTAAGGGAATGTTACAAAGGAATTAACTACAGATGCATACCAAATGTAGAAGAAATTCACCTAGGGTAGCTCTTACCTTGAAGTCAGGGGTTGCAACGTAATCGCCAAAAATTTTCCATTGCTCTTGAGTTATGTACCCTTCATACACTTCCCATAGCTCCTTAGAAGCATTTAGATTGCTCGTTTTTCGAGCTTATTTTCCTTCCGTCACTAGGCCATTAGGGACGTTGGTTTAGCTAAGGGATAGATTTGTTGTTGAGCCTATGGGTTTTCTTCCCACTCCACTTGGTAGGGTTTTCCCATATGGTGTTTTGTGATGTTTTATGAATTTCTTAGTGAGTCTTTATGATCATGGTTGATGGAATCAAGCATGGGAAACACAAAAATGGAGGTTTCTTGAAAAAAAGATTGAAGCTTCAAAGGTTTCTTGAAGTTCTTGAAAATAGAAGTCCTTCAAAATTGCGCAAAAACACCTTATTCAGTATGGCGGTGATTTGGCGTGTGAACAAGTGTGTTGGGCAACTTGGTTGTCCGTGTTTTCTTTGTTGTTTGACCAAGTCAACTTTGTTTAGTTAAATTATAGTTCGTTCCTTAGAATGGTTTTCGAAATTTGGTCGGAAAAGGAACAAGATTCCGGCATATCTTTTAGGAATCCTAAACTAGGTCGGTTTAAGCGTATTTCCATGTTTTTAAGGAGATTTTCCTTGTTTTCCTAGATTTCCTTGGCTTAGGGCTAAAGTCTAGGATTAGTTGGTTAATTTAGGATATCTAGTAGTAATATTGTTATAAATACTCGATTGTTTCAATAATAAAAATTCAGATTACAAGTTTACAAAAAAAATACACACTGTGTTTACGAGTGGTTTTGTGTGAGGTTTTCGCACGAAATTCTTCAAGGTTTTCTGAATAAGTTTGAGAGTTAAAAGCTTCACTTATTCACCATTGTTTTAGTGTTTGTGTTGAGTGTTCACATAAGCAGTAAAACGCCCTAGAGTTTAANATAAAACGCCCTAGAGTTTAGATTGTGAGTGTTCCTATCTAAAGCTAGGATTTCCGGAATTACGAAGCATTGTGAGTGTTCCTTTGCTACGTTTTTCTACCCTATCAATCTATCTTGAGTCCAAGCACTTAGTTTAGACCTAAGATATAGATCAAGTGGTATCAGAGCTGCAGTTTTAACCCATGGCTAGTAAAGGAAATTCGTCAAAAGAGACGGTGAACGTCGAACTTTTCAATCAACTTGCGGAACAAACAAAAAAACTTCAAGATTTGTTCCTAGGATTATCTACGGAAGTGATTCGTATGAAGGGTAACCTTAAACCCCCAGATGATGATCGTGGTTTGAAGTTTGAAGTTGGGGAATTTGATGGCCAAGGTGACGTTGAGGCCTACCTTGAATGGGAGCATGCATTAGAACGGTACTTTGAGTTCAAAGGCACCAATGAGGAGAAGAAGTATAAAACTGCCGTGGCTAAGTTGTCTAAGTATGCGTCCATGTGGTTTAATGGAGTTAAGAAGAATAGGCAACGTGAAGGCAAGAGCAAGATTGAAACTTGGGAGAAGCTTAAGAAGATCCTAAGGAAAAGATTCGTTCCTTCAAATTATCAACAAGATTTATACATTAAGGTTGCTACATTGAAGCAAAGTACGAAGGCAATGGAGGATTATATTGCCGACTTTGAAAAGCTAACTATGCAATGTGAGATTGAAGAAAGGGAGGAACAAAGGATTGCTCGTTTCATTGGAGGTTTAAATCTAGATATTCGTGACAAGATAGAATTGCAACTAAAACTATCTTTTGACGAAGTGAGTAAAACGGCGGCGATCTTAGAAAAACAAAGGAAGCGTGGAGTGTCTAAACCAACCACGAGGCCATATCAAGGCTTCAAGACTTCTAGTGCTTCATCAACCAATGAATCTAAGGTTGAACCTAAGAAGAACGTGACTCCTAGTATGGATAAGGGCAAAAAGACCAAAACTTGGGAGGATGGTGTTCCTAAGGTGACTTGTTTCAAGTGCAAGGGCTATGGTCACTACAAAAAGGATTGTCCAACTTTGAGAAATTTGGCAATTCGTGAAATCCAAGAGATTGATGCCCTTGAGGATAACAATCTTGAGGAAGAAGGGAGTGACATGGAAGAATGCCACCCAGAAAGTGACGAGGAACAAGAGGGGGAGCCTTATGAGAACAACTTGGTCCTTAGAAGGGTCTTGCACTCAAAATCCGTAGATGAGGATCAACGTGAAAACATCTTTCACACTCGTTGCAAGGTAAACGATACTAAATGCAACCTCATTATAGATGGTGGTAGTTGTGCTAATGTTATATCATCAAAGTTGACGGACAAGTTGCAATTAAAAACAACGAGACACCCTAAGCCATACAAACTTAAGTGGTTAGATGATGTCAATGAAGTTAGGGTCCGTAAGCAAGCCTTGATTAATTTTGCAATTGGCAGCTATCATGATGAAGTATTGTGTGATGTTGTGCCTATGGATGCGTGTGATATATTGTTGGGTAGACCTTGGCAATTTGATCGAAAAACTGTGCATGATGGTAAGACTAACGTATACAAGGTCGTCAAGGATGGCAAGACCAAGGTTTTGTTTCCACTTACGCCTAGTGAACTCAGAAAACGGCACAAGGAGGCAGCCAAGGCTGACAACAAGGTGTTATTTGCTACTAGAAAACAATTTGAAAGGGTTATGATTGATCAAAACATGGCGTATCTACTTCTAGCCAAGGAAGTGAAGACTTTTGACGAAGTTGAACACCCAAAATTACGAGCCTTACTTCGTGATTTTGAGGATGTGTTTCCGGCAGATTTGCCTCAAGGATTACCCCCAATAAGAGGTATTGAACATCAAATTGATTTGATCCCTGGAGCTCCTATCCCAAATAAGCCTCCTTATAGATGCAACCCAGAGGAGACAAAAGAGTTACAGAGACAAATTGACGAGTTGATGGAACGAGGATATGTGAGGGAAAGCATGAGCCCTTGCGCAGTTCCCACGTTGTTGGTTCCAAAGAAGGATGGAACATGGCGTATGTGCATTGATAGTAGAGCTGTGAATCACATCACAGTGAAGTATAGGTTTCCTATCCCTAGATTGGATGATCTCTTAGATGAATTGAGTGGTTCCAAGCTATTTTCAAAGGTGGATTTACGTAGTGGTTATCACCAAATACGTATGAGGGAAGGGGATGAATGGAAAACTGCTTTCAAGACCAAACATGGGTTGTATGAATGGATGGTCATGCCTTTTGGATTGACGAATGCACCTAGCACTTTCATGAGACTTATGAATGAGGTATTGCGTCCTTTCATTGGTAAATTTGTTGTAGTTTACCTTGATGACATATTGGTGTATAGCAAAGACGAAGATGAACACATGGGTCACTTGCGCCAAGTGTTTGAGACTTTAAGGAAACAAAAGCTCTATGGGAAGCTAGAGAAGTGTGATTTCATGCAAAAGGAGATTAGCTTTCTAGGCTACATTGTTTCACATGAGGGTATCAAGGTAGATCCACAGAAAGTTGAAGCTATAGCATCATCGCCAGTTCCAACAACAGTTACTCAAGTGAGATCTTTCCATGGCTTAGCATCATTCTATAGGAGATTCACTCGAAATTTTAGCACTATTATGAGTCCTATAACGGAATGTACGAAACAAGGGAAGTTTGAGTGGACTAGACAAGCGCAACAAGCCTTTGAATTGGTGAAGGACAAGATGTGTAACGCACCTATTCTAGCATTGCCTGATTTCACTAAGCCTTTTGAGGTTGAGTGTGATGCAAGTGGTACAGGGATTGGTGAAGTTCTCATACAAGGAGGAAGGCCAGTGTCTTATTTTAGTGATAAGCTGAGTGGAGGAAAGTTGAACTATTCCACATATGACAAGGAGTTCTATGCCATGATCAGGGCATTGCGATTCTTGGAGTCACTATTTGCGTCCACAACCTTTTGTTTTCATTCTGAACATGATTCATTGAGACATATCAATAGCCAACAAAAGTTGAATGCAAGGCACGCAAAGTGGTTGAGTTCTTACAATCTTACTTTCTCTGCAAAATATAAGCAGGCAAGGCTATGTTGTGGCGGATGCTCTTTCAAGGAGACATAATTTGATTGCAATGGTGGATTCTAGAGTTTTAGGGTTCGAATCATCAAGGAATATTATGAGAAGGATTCGGACTTTGGAGACATTTTTCACCCGTGTGCGCCAAAATCAAGTAGCCATTACAATATTGTGGAAGGTTTCTTATTAAGGGAAACAAACTTTGCATACCTAAGTGTGCCAATTCGTGAACTTTGGTAAGAGAAGCTCATGGGGGAGGACTAGCTGGACACTTTGGCATAACAAGACTGTTGAATTGTTGCAAAGAACATTTATTGGCCAAAGATGGTTGGTGATGTACATGCATTCTTGCTCGTTGTGGGTACTTGTCAAGAGCAAAAGAGCACGTTCACAAGGGTTGTGATACTCACTTCCAGTTCACAGAGACCTTGGGAGACGTGAGCATGGATTTTCATTGTGGCGCTTACCTAGAACACAGAGAGGCAAGGATCAATCATGGTGGTGTTGATAGGTTTTCCAAGATGGCGCAATTCATAGCTTGTCATAAAACTGAAGATGTAATTGGCGTGGCTTCTCTATACTTCAAGGAGATTGTTAGGCTACATGGCATACCAAAAACGATCGTTTTGATAGAGATAGTAAGTTTTTGAGCTACTTTTGGAAAGGTGATACGCCATATCATGAGCAAACTTCGAGGGGTTTGGGTTTGATTGAAGGTGGACAACAAGAAGCACACTTGGGAGAGTTAGTGGTCATGGAGACACAAGGCTTCTTGGGTTGACTAGGGTGGATTTTTACGTGTGCATGGTGACATGACAAGCTTACTCACGTAGATATCAAGCAAATATAAGTAGTAGTTTAGAAGTGTTGAGCTATATGGGTTTTCTTCCCACGTCATTGATAGGGTTTTACCATATGGTGTTTTGTTATTTTCTTGATTAGTTTATGAGTCAGGTTGATAGAAATCAAGCATGGGAAACATAAAAATGGAAGGTTTCTTGAAATAAAGATTGAATCTTGAAGAGTTTTTGAAGTTCTTGAAATCGCAAGTCCAACAAAAACAACGAGAATCAAGCAAGTTATATGGTGGGATTTTCGAAAGATTTTTGGAAGAGTGGGCAACGTTTGTAACCACGGTTTTTCAAGTTTGACTTGGTCAACTTTAGTTTGTATTCGGAATATGGTGACTAGATTTGATTTGCAAAATATCTAAGATTTAGACTAGAAATCAGATTACAAAAAAAATATATGGTGGCAAGATTGTATCCGGTTGTGTGGTGGATATTCTTGTTATCTAATCTTAGTTTGTTATACCATATATCTAAGGTATTAGGATATGTTTAGGTTTCTGAAATATTGTGTGACATGTTTAGCTATAAATAGGATTAAATTCCACAATAAAAATCAGATAGCTTGATTGAAAAACATAAGTTTTCGGTTTTATTGTTTTCACGAAGAAAACAAAAAATTTGAGAGTTCTTTGTGAGAAATTCGATTTGAGTGAGTGGTGCTTTGTGCTTTATCTCTACGTTGCGGATAGTTCTTAGGATTTGAGGGTGCTTTGCTTTATCAAATTTATCAATTATTCGCCTTAGAAGTTCGAATTTGTGGTGCGTTGCTTTTACAAATTGAAGTCTAAGTTTCATTGTGTGAGTGGCGTTTGTTTATAACAAATTCACATCAACTTTTGGTGCTTTCGTTGAGAGATTCATTCAATTCAAGTGTTCAAATATCAGTATCATGGCGCTAAGAAGGTGGAGACGAAAATCACAAGGATTCACGAAAGGTTTGAGCTTGGTGTCAAGCAAGGAGCTACGTATGCAAGGAGAGATTGACGCGTTTAAAGTCGTTTAGATGAAGTCCTAACCATCATGGCTTCTACCAAGAAAACTCTACAAATCTAAACAGAGAGGAGGGCTCATCATCAAGTGAAAGTGAGCAAGAAGAAATGGTGAGGAGTGTACGTAAACCAAAAAAAAGATACTCATAAGTTCTAGTGATGATGATGAACCAAGAGATCACGGCACAAAAATAAGGGAAAGATGAGGGATTGATGTCGAAATCTTAAACTCGAATTCCTGAATTTAATGGAGGTATGGATCCTGAAAAATTTCTAGATTGGATTCGAGGGTGAGAGGATTTTTCGTTACAAAGAATATGATGATCATAAGTCTTACAAATTGGCGGAATTAAAACTCACTTCCTATGCAAGTTTATGGCTTGAGGGTTTACAAAGAAAGAGAAGGAAGAAGGTAGGTCAAAAATATCTCTTCATGGGCTAAATTAAAAAGGGAGATGAGAGGAAACGTTTTGTTCCTCAAGATTTCGAGCAAAACAATTTCATCAAGATGCATACATTAAAACAAGATAGAAAAACGGTTGATGAATACATTGGGAGTTTGAAAAATTGATCTGATTTTGTGGTTTGGAAGAGCAAGAAGACCACAAAGTGGCTCGTTTTGGCGGTACTAGGATGCAAAATATAAGGGAGAAAGTCGTGAAAATTACAAACGTATTGACCTTGATGAAAGTGTTGTAGAGTGGCGAGCAAGTGTTGGAAGAAACAAGTTTCACGTTAACGCCATCAGACCATACTTCACAACTTATGCACAAGGAAAGACGTGATACTTTTCCTCAAAACAAACTTTGTAAGGTACTAAACCCCCGTTCATCAGGATAAGAGTTCATCTTCAAAGCCCCAAGTATGATTCACGATTGTTGTTTCAAGTGTAAAGGGCTAAGGTGCCTCAAGAGATTGTCCTCATGCTAGGGTCACAACAATTCGAAATTGGGTAGATGGGGGAAAGCCTGGAGAGGGAAGAGGAGGAGATGTACGGGATGAGGGAGAGAAGAGTATGCACAATCATGAAAATATGGAGGAAGAAACGGAGGAAGCCCAACCAGAAACACAAGGCCAAGTGGTGTTACGTAGGGATTACATCTCAAAGTGCACAACCTTTGGAGAGTCAAAGAGATAAAATTTTTTCTCACCAAGGTTGTAATGTTCAATGGCAAGCTTTGTGATGTGAGTCATAGAGACTGGAAGTTGCACAAATGTAGTATCTACGTTTGTGGTTGGTGGAAAGAAAACTGAATACCTACAAAGAAGATACATCCTCAAAACCATACAAGCTACATTGCTTCGCAAAAAGCGATGGTTAAGGTAAACAAAACAAGCCTGGATTGATTTTTTAAAAAAATTGGTTAAATTTGAGGATCAAGTACTTTGTGATTGTTGCATATGGATGCTTGTCATACTATTGGGGGTAGACCTTGGCAAGAGACCGTTTTGTGAAGTTTAATTGGGAGGACAAATGTTTATATTGTTGCGCAAAAACCCTAATGAGAATCATATGCATTGAAAACCTTGATGATTTCCTAAACCTAAAACAAGCATGGGTTAACTTCTAAAGGTGTTCTGTTGGTGGTGGGTGGAAGAAAAGGAGTTTAGAAAGGGAGTGAAAAACTAGTATATGTCTTAGATGTTGGTAGCCAAAGAGTTACGAGATGAAACCCCACAGTTCCTAGGGTTTTTTTTGCATCCTTTGTGAATGAAGTTTCAGATGTGTTTCCTAATGAGTTTCCACCAGGGTTAACCACCCATACGTTGGAAATTGAACTCAAGGATCTTATTTCTGTGGTCTCAAATTCCTAAAAAGCCGCTATAGATGTAATTCGAGGAGAGACAAAGGAGAAGAATACAAAAAGGCCAAATGAGGAATTAATGAGAGGGGGTAGCTGAGAGAGAGCATGTAGTCCATGTGCGTGCCTCCCTTAATAGTGCCTAAGAAGGATGGGACTTGGAGAATGTTGTATTGATTCAAGGGACATGTTAAACAATATAACCGTCAAAGTATAGTTTGCCGTATACCTAGATGGATGATTTGCTAGATGAATTAATGGTTCTCAATTATTTAAAAATTGATTAAGGAGTGGATATCATCAGATTCGAAATGAAGGAAGGTGGTGATTGAATGGAAAACAGGTTTAAAACAAAGCTAGGGCTTTATGAATGGTTAGTCATGCCTTTTTTTGGGTTAAACTAATGCACCTAGTACGTTTATGAGGTTGATGAATGAGGTCTTAAAAGCCATACATGGTAAGTGTCGTGGTGTAGTTAGATGATATTTTGGTTTGTATAGCAAGAGTGGTAATGACATCTAAGCCATTAAGGAGGGGTTGGGACATTACGAGAAACAAAATCTCTATGCTAAGCTGACAAAGTGTTATTTCATGGTACCAAGTGTGACGTTTTTGGGGTATATTGTGGTTCCAAAGATGGGGTTTCTGTTGATCCATCTAAAGTGGAAGCTATAAATCATGGCAAACATAAAAAAACTGACTTGAAGTACGTGCTTTTCATGGGTTAGCCTAGTGTATAGGAGGTTTGTGAAGAAATTTTTCTCTGTTGTTGCTCCTTAACAGAATGCATTAAGAAGATAAACCTAAGTTTGAGTGGACTAAAGGGGCAAAAGCAGCTTTTGAATTGATTAAGAAGATTAAGAAGTTGCTTTGGAACACACCCATAAGCCTTACCAGATTTCTCTAAGCCATTTTGAAGTGGACAGATGCAAGTGGGGTTGGAATTGGTGCTGTTCTAGTCAAGGGAAGAGGCCAAGTGCTACTTTAGTGAAGAGAGAAATTGAATGGTGGCTAAACTGAACTATTCACATATGACAAGGAGTTCTATGCCTTATGAGGACTTGGATCATTGGAGGCATTATTTAAGGCCAATCACTTCATATTACATTCTGATCATGAAGATTGAAAAGCACATTAATGGTCAACAAACCCCAAGTTGACCACCACAAGGACCTGCTAAATGGGTGAATTTTTGCAAGCTTTTTCACTTCTCTTCCAAAGTAAAAAACGGGGAAGTCTATGTTGTGATGATGCTTTGTCAAGAAGGTATACTTTTGCTTGAGTGGTGTTTTTTGAACTTTAAGTTGCTTGGGTTGGAGTTGATAACTCAATTTTACGAGCAAGATGGAGATTTTGGACAATAATGGCGCAACTTTCAAGGGGTTTTATGAGTTTCCTATGTGAATACATAGGGGTTTTGTTTAAAGGTTAATTATGTGGTACCAAGTGTTCTATACGTGAGTGTGTAGTAAGGGAGGCTCAATGGACGGAGGTAGTGCGGACATTTTGGCATTACAAAGACACTAACCATGTTGCCACAAGAAGAACATTTTTTATTGGCCAACCGATTGATGGTCTGATGTTAGGCCCATAAGTGCTCAACGTCGATACTTGTCAAAAGGCAAAGGCAGCATTTCATCAAGGTTTTTATATCCATTGCCAGTGCCAGAGGGACCTTGGAGGATATTTCGAGGATTTCATTTGTAGGTACCAAGGACAGCAAGGGGAAAGGATGCAATTATGGTCTGGTGTTGATAGATTTTCAAGAAGATTGGCTCATTTTACACCATGTACAAGACAGATGTGCTAGAAGTGGTGATTGGCCTGATTTGTATTTCGAGACATCATAAGGTACATGGGGTTCCAAAGACTATTGTACGTGATAGAGACACAAGTTTCTGAGTACTTTTGGAAGTCAAGTTGGAGGAGGACTAATAGGTACGAAACTTTTGTGTAGAACATTCTTATGCATCCTCAAACAGATGGGACAAACAAGAGGCACTATCCGACACTAGGGGTTTGTTGCGTGGTTTGGTAGTTAAGACACAAAAGATTGGGATTTGAAGCTGGCTCATGCTGAATTTGCTATAATAGGTCACCTACTTATGATAATAGCACTCACCTTTCGAGATGTCTATGGGATCAACCTAAGTTACCATTGATTTTGTAAGTATTCCTAAAGGAGAGTGGGTTAAACAAAGATGCCAAGTCTAAGGTTGGAGTACATGCAAAAAACTTCATCAGGACGTAGTAAGGGCTCGAATTGCGAAGGTTAGGTTAATGATATTTACAAGGCACGTGCAAACAAAAATATAAATCACACAGTCTACAAAGAAGGGGATTTTGTTTGGTTACACTGAGGAAGGAAAGATTCCAAATCAAAGGAAGATAAAAAATTTTATGCCTCGTTGTGAGGGACCGTCAAGACATAAGTAAAGTGGGGGGCTAATGCGTATAACTTGGAATTACAGGAGAATATGGAGTCCATGCTACTTTCAACATTGGTGATTTAGCTCCTGATGTTCCTGATGATCAACTTCGAGGTTGAGGACCACACTCTTTTGAAGGAGGAGGAGATGCTACGCATTATCAATGAGCAAAATTAGAGAGGTTTGGGTTTGGTTTGATCACGGTGGAAAACAGAAGCAACCTTCGGGGAGGTTAGGCTTATGGGAAGACACAAGGATTCTTGGGTGACGCGGGGGGATTTTCGTGTGCATGGTGACATGTACAAGCTTTACGCACGTGATATCAAGCAAATAAAGTTAGTAGTTAGAAGTGTTGACTATATGGGTTTTCTTCCCACGTCATTTGATAGGGTTTTACCAATGGGTTTGTTTATTTCTGATTAGTTTATGAGTCAAGGTTGATAAATCAAGATTGGGGAAAACAGTAAAAAATGAAGGTTTCTGACATTAAAGTTGAATCTTGAAGAGTTTCTTGAAGTTTCGTGAAATCGCAAAGTCCACAAAAATCAACAGAGAATAAGGCAAGTTATATGGCGGGATTTTTGAAAGATTTTTGGAAGAGTGGGCAACGTTGTCAACACGGTTTTTCAAGTTGTTTGACTTGGTCAACTTTAGTTTGTTATTCGGAAATATGGTGACTAGATTTGATTTGCAAAATATCTAAGATTTAGACTAGAAATCAGATTACAAAATATATGGTGCAAGATTGTATCCGGTTTTGTGGTGATATTCTTGTTATCCTAATCTTAGTTTGTTATACCATATATCTAAGGTAGTTAGGATATGTTTAGGTTTCTGAAATATTGTGTGACATGTTTAGCGATAAATAGGATGTAAAATACATCAATAAAATTCAGATTAGCTTGATTGAAAAACATAAGTTTTCCGGTTTTTATTGTTTCACGAAGAAAACAAATTTTTGAGAGTTTCTTGTGAGAAATTCGATTGAGTGAGTGGTGCTTTTTGCTTTATCTCACGTGAGGATAGTTCTTAGGATTTGAGGGTGCTTTGCTTTAATCAAATTCTATCAATTATTCGCCTTAGAATTTCGAATTTGTGGTGCGTTGCTTTATCAAATTTGAAGTCTAAGTTTCCTTTGTGTGAGTGGCGTTTGTTTATAACAAAATTCACATCAAAAGGTTTATGGAAATTAGATCACCCACAAACTGACGGACAAAAAGAGGTTACAAATAGAACAATTAGATCATTGTTGAGAGGATTGGTAAGCAAGACTGGTAAAGATTGGGATGTGAAGTTGTGTCATGCAGAGTTTGCATACAATAGGACTCCAACTTATGCTACTCAACACTCGCCATTTGAGGTAGTATATGGGGTGAATCCGCACGTTCCTATAGACCTAATTGATATCCCAAAGAATGAGTATATACATGAGGATGCAAAGAACCAAGCTGAGAATATGATGAAGTTACATGCGCAAAACAAAGCAAGGATTGAGAAGGTCAATGAGATGTACAAGAGGAATGCTACTAAACGACGCAAGCCTAGGTCCTTCAATCCAAGTGATTTGGTTTGGGTGCACCTCAGAAAAGAAAGGTTCCCAAGCAAACGCAAGCACAAGCTTATGCCTAGGGCAGAGGGTCCTTTCAAGGTTCTAGAGAAGTATGGTGAAAATGCTTACAAGCTAGACATCGGAGATGAATATGGCGTGGCTAGCACCTTCAACATTGGGGATTTGAGTCCTTACTTAGATGATAAGTGATATGAATATCAATGAGCAAAACTTCGAG
Organism: Suaeda aralocaspica; assembly: GCA_016808085.1. Taxonomy (NCBI): domain Eukaryota; kingdom Viridiplantae; phylum Streptophyta; class Magnoliopsida; order Caryophyllales; family Amaranthaceae; genus Suaeda; species Suaeda aralocaspica. The sequence goes on from PYUH01000382.1 coordinate 45,865, forward strand.
GGTTTGGGAGAAGGTGCAAAACAAGATGCAACCATGGGAGAGCTAGTGGCTTATGGAGACACAAGACTCTTAGGGTTGGCTAGGGTGAATTTTTACGTGTGCATGGTGACATGCACAAGTCTCCTCACGTAAAAATCAAGCAAGCATAATTAGTAGTTTAGGAGTGTTGAGCTATATGGGTTTTCTTCCCACTTCATTTGATAGGGTTTTACCATATGGTGTTTTGTGATTTTCTTATTTAGTTTATGAGTCATGGTTGATGGAATCAAACATGGGAAACACAAGATTGAAGGTTTCTTGAAATAAAGATCGAAGCTCAAAGGGTTTCTTGAAGTTCTTGAAAATGGAAGTCCATCAAAAATCAAAGGAAACTATAGCGGGTTATATGGCGGGATTTTTGAAAGATTTTGAAGGATTTGGGCAACGTTGTCAACGGTGTTTTCCGTGTTGTTTGACTTGGTCAACTTTAGTTAGTTAGTTGAAAATATTGTCCTTAGATTTGTTTCTCAAAATATCTAAGATTTAGGCTAGAAAATCAGATTACAAGTATATGGCGCAATATTGTATCCGGTTTCATAGAGATTATCTTGTTATCCTAATCTTAGTTTGTTATACCATAAATCTAGGGTAGTTAGGATTTGTTTAGGATATTCACATATTGTGCGATATGTTTAGCTATAAATAGGATGTAAAATACATCAATAAAATTCAGATTAGATTGATTGAAAACACATTGTTTCCGGTTTTATTGTTTCACGTAAGTAAACAAAATTTTGTGAGAATTTCTTGTGAGGAATTCGATTGAGTGAGTGGTGCTTTGAGCTTTATCTCACGTGAGGATAGTTTTTAGGATTTGAGGGTGCTTTGCTTTAATCAAATTCTATCAATTATTCGCCTTAGGACTTCGAATTTGTGGTGCGTTGCTTTATCAAATTTGTGTTCTAAGTTTATCTTGTGTGAGTGGCGTTTGTTTATAACAAAATTCACATCAACTTTTGGTGCTTTCATTGAGAGATTCGTTCAATCTCAAGCATTCATCATCAATTCTCATGGCTCAAGAGGGTGGAGACGAAAATCCACAAGGATTCACGAAAGGTTTGAGCTTGGCTCAAGCAAAAGAGCTACGTATGCAAGGGGAGATTGACGAGTTAAAGGCTCGTTTAGATGAAGTCTTAACCATCATGGCTTCCACCAAGAAAACTCCTACTAAATCTAAACAAGGGGATGGCTCGTCATCAAGTTCAAGTGAGCAAGAAAGTGTGAGGAGTGTGCGTAAACCAAAAAAGGGATACTCATCAAGTTCTAGTGATGATGAGGAACCTAGATCAAGGCACAAACGTAAGGGAAAGATGAGGGATGATTTGGTTTAGCTAAGGGACGTTGCTTTAGCTAAGGGATAGATTTGCTGTTGAGCCTATGGGTTTTCTTCCCACTCCACTTGGTAGGGTTTTCCCATATGGTGTTTTGTGATGTTTTGTGAATTTCTTAGTGAGTCTTTATGATCATGGTTGATGGAATCAAGCATGGGAAACACAAAAATGGAGGTTTGTTGAAAAAAAGATTGAAGCTTCAAAGGTTTCTTGAAGTTCTTGAAAATAGAAGTCCTTCAAAATTGCGCAAAAACACCTTATTCAGTATGGCGGTGATTTGGCGTGTGAACAAGTGTGTTGGGCAACTTGGTTGTCCGTGGTTTCTTTGTTGTTTGACCAAGTCAACTTTGTTTAGTCAAATTTTAGTTCGTTCCTTAGAATGGTTTTCGAAATTTGGTCGGAAAAGGAATAAGATTCCGGCATATCTTTTAGGAATCCTAAACTAGGTCGGTTTAAGCGTATTTCCGTGTTTTTTAGGAGATTTTCCCTGTTTTCCTAGATTTACTTGGCTTAGGGCTAAAGTCTAGGATTAGTTGGTTAATTTAGGATATCTAGTAGTAATATTGTTATAAATACTCGATTGTTTCAATAATAAAAATTCAGATTAAAAGTTTACAAAAAAAATACACACTGTGTTTACGAGTGGTTTTGTGTGAGGTTTTTGCACGAAATTCTTCAAGGTTTTCTGAATAAGTTTGAGATTTAAAAGCTTCAATTATTCACCATTGTTTTAGTGTTTGTGTTGAGCGTTCACATAAGCAGTAAAACGCCCTAGAGTTTAGATTGTGAGTGTTCCTATCTAAAGCTAAGTTTTTCGGAATTACGAAGCATTGTGAGTGTTCCTTTGCTACGTTTTTCTACCCTATCAATCTATCTTGAGTCCAAGCACTTAGTTTAGACCTAAGATATAGATCACAAGAACACTTCTACTGGCCAAAGATGGTGGGAGATGTGCACGCAATTCTAGCTCGTTGTGGTACATGTCAACGGTCAAAAAGCACGTTTCATAAGGGATTTACACTCCACTGCCTGTTCCAAAAAGGCCTTGGGAGGATGTGAGCATGGACTTTATTGTTACTTTGCCAAGAACACAAAGGGGTAAGGATTCAATCATGGTTGTGGTTGATAGGTTTTCAAAGATGGCGCACTTTATTGCTTGTCACAAAACTGAGGATGCTATAGGTGTGGCTTCTTTATATTTTAGAGAGATTGTTCGATTGCATGGGGTTCCTATCAACCATTGTTTTTGATTGTGATAGCAAGTTTCTTAGTTAATTTTGGAAGGGTTTATGGAAATTGATTGGCACAAAATTGTTGTTCAGCACTTCTCATCATCCACAAACTGAACGACAAACTGAGGTCACTAATATAGAACAATTGGTTCGTTGCTTAGGGGACTTGTGAGTAAAACTGGAAAAGATTGGGATGTGAAGCTAAGTCATGCAGAATTTGCGTACAATAGGACACCTACCTATGCTACTCAACATTCACCTTTTGAAGTAGTTTATGGTATTAATCCTTATGTTCCTATTGATTTGATTGCTATTCCTAAAAACGAGTATATCCATGAAGATGCAAAGAAGCAAGCTGAGAACATGTTGAAGTTGCATAAATAAGTAACAGCGAGAATTGAAAAAGTAAATGAGATGTACAAGAAAAAAGCAAATAAGAAATGCAAGTCTAAGACATTCAATCCAGGTGATTTGGTTTGGGTTCATCTTAGAAAGAAGAGGTTTCCAGGAAAACGTAAACACAAACTCATGCCTAGAGCTGAGGGTCCTTTTAAAATCTTAGAGAAGTTTGGTGATAATGCTTATAAGATTGACATTGGAGACGAGTATGGCGTGGCTAGTACCTTTAACATAGGGGATTTAACTCCTTACTTGGATGATACTCAGATTCAAGATTTGAGGATAATTCCTTTTGAAGAAAGGGAGGATGATCAGGAAGCAGATTCAAGCATTGACGAAAAAGAGTTGATTCTAAGTCATTCTGAGATTCAAGGAATTCGTTCATTTGGGTTACATGGCTTTGGATTAGCTCATGTTCATTGTTGCATAACACTCATGCTTGAATAAGGCCACACGCCACTTGGCGTTCACTTGGCGTTCAACATTTTGAAAGGAAGGTTAATTAGTTGGCGTTTAACATTGACAAAGCATAAGTTGGCGTTAAACATTGGCAAGTACAAGTTGGCGTTCAAATTGGCGAGTATTTTGCGATTTTTCCAAGTTCTTGGGCAGCAAGTTATCCTGTAATTTCTAATGTAAAATCTGATGATTATCTTGTTAATTAGTTATTTAGAAAAGTTGTTAGGATATTTTCTTGATTAGGTAGTTTGTTAGAGTTTGTTAGGCAAGATAAGATCAACTTGCAATGATGAGGTGGCATACTTATCAAGTTGTATGTTTATCTTGTGAGGGACGAATTTCCAAGGATATGTGTGTCTTTAGGAGTTTTTTTATTTCCTATATAATTTAGGGAGTTTAACCAAGGTTGTTTAGGAGTCCTAAGGTAGTTGTACTATAAATACCCATGTTTTATTATTCAATAAAATTAAGAGACTTTGATTGTTGTCCATACTTGTTATGCGTTATTTTGTGTGATAGTTTCACCCAAAATTACAAAAACGATTTTCGAGTGTTTTGAGAGTTAGAAGCTTCAAAATATTCACCATAGTTTTAGTATTTGTGATTCAGTGTTCTCACAAAGATTAAAACAACCTTAGAACTAGATTGTTGAGTGTTCCAATCTAACCTAAGTTTGTGAGTTTCGTTGATTGTGAGTGTTCCAATTTACAAAGTTCTTTACAAGCAATCTATCTTAAGTTTAACCCCTTAGTTTGAACATAAGATATAGATCAAGATCCAATCTTTTTATCAAGAAACCTTCAAGAAACCATTCTTCATGTCTTTTAGCATATTTATGATGATCAAGACTCCACGAGAACTGATAATAATAATGTCCAAAATGAGAAAACCCTATCAAGTGAATTGGGAAAAACTCATGAACCAAACCAACTTGTTTGATGTGAATTTCAATGAGGATTCAAGCAAGGTGGACGAATCTATAAACCTGATGCTTAATCCTATGGGTTTGAATTTGGATAGAAGACAAACATGGGTTATAAGACTCTCATGGGACGTTCCCATAGAGGAATAATAACCTTTGGATGCAAGGAAAGAAAAGTAGGGCTAAGTATGTTTGTTGAGCCTATGGGTTTTTTCCCACTCCACTTGGTAGGGTTTTTCCCATATGGTGTTTTGTGATTATCTTAGTAAGTCAATGGGTCATGATTGATGGAATCTAGCATGAAGAATAGTTTCTTGAAAGTTTCTTGATTAAAAGATTGAATCTTGAAGCATTTCTTGAAATTTTGAAGGAAACCTTGAAAATGGCGCAAAAGGCATTAGGCGAGTCTTAGACGATTTTTGGGAAATCTTGGGTATCTTATGTGTCCTTGATTTTTAGTCTAATTTTGATAATTATCTTGTTTATTAATTATTAAGTCAAGTTGTTAGTATAATTTCTTGATTAGTTAGTTAGATAGAGTTTGTTAGGAAAGATAAGATCAAAGTGCAAGTTGCATGATGATGTGGCAATCTTATCTTTAGTTTGTTAAGCAAGTTGCAAACAAGTAGGATTTATTTACCCAGCTTGTGCGTGTTTATTTTGTAGATTTTAGTTGGGATTTTGTTGTTGATTATACCTATAAATAATCTCAACAATAGGATGTAATTAATTAAGTTTTGATTCACAAAAAAAAAAGTATACTAGTTTGCGTCACTTTTGTTGTGTGTAAATACTATTGCTAACTTTGTGATTTTTGGATTGAATTACATTGTTAGAACCCTAATTAATTATTCTATGGATTGGTTTAATTAATTGGCATTCGATCAAGTTATTTCGATTTGATAACTTAAGATTGAATATCCTCGTGAGTTCTGAGTGTTATTTGCGAGTACCACTTAAAATCCACATCAATTTGGTATCAAATTTCAGGTTTTCGATTGCTTATTGCAGAATATGAGTTTCTTGAAGCCACTAAAAACTTCCAAAGGGTTGTGCTCGAAAAATTACAAACCTTGGAGTTAGGACATAAACAAAAAAAAGGCAAGGAGAGACGCACTTGTTCGTCAATCTCAGCGACAAAACGATCCTAATAGCATCTACTACAAAGGGAAGGGAAGTGACGAGGAAGATGATGATGATGGTGATCCAACTTCATCAGATTCAACCCTTGATTCAAAGAAGAAGCCTACACTAAAGTCTAAATTGGACGATCTTGGCATTAAGCTTGATGATTTCCATGGCCAAGGTACTCCAGAGGATTACTTAGAGTGGGAGCGCCAAGTTGAGAAGATTGCGGAGTATAAGGGTTTTGATGATCGAAAAACCTTCAAAATTGCGTATATTCATCTTGTGAAGAGTACAGGGTTATAGTATGAGGGTTTGAAGGCCAAGAGGCTACGTCAAAACAAGGCCAAAATCACATCATGGGTGAAGTTGCGTGCAAAGATGCGTGATAAGTATGTCCCGATTGATTTTGAGCAACAAAATTGCATAAAACTAACTTCTTTATACCAAGGATCTATGAGTGTTAATGAATATATTGCTGAATTTGAGAAATTAGCATTGTTATGTGACCTTCAAGAAAAGGAAAGCATGAAAATTGCACGATTTTCTAAGGGTCTAAATCGTTCCATTGAACGTGAGTTGGATTTGGTGCAATACGTTGATTTTAACGATTTCTGCAAGAAGGCATTGAAAGTAGAGAAGCGTTCCAAGGAGGATGGAAAGAAGCAATATGTGCCTTTTACCAAACCAACATATTCTACTTCATTGAACAAGTAATCAACAAAGCCACAAAACACTAACCCCACGCCCACTGGATCCTCAAACACATCTAGTGAAAAACCTAAGAAGGTTTTGTCTAAGGCGGAATTTGAAGAGAGGCGACGTTGTTTTAAATGTCAAGGCTATGGACACATTGCTTCTAACTGCACAATGAAACGTCAATTACACATTGATGTTGTTCGTCAATGGGAGAAAGAAGCGGCGGAATTTGACATTATATGTGATGAGGACACACATCAAAGTGAGACGGCGAAGGATAGTGAAGACGGTTGTTACACACAACCACCACTCAATGAGGAAGATGGCCAATTGTTCGTAGTTAGAAGGGCTTTGCATGTAGAAGCCTCGTCAAACAAAGAACAAAGGGAGAATTTGTTCCACACTCATTGCAAAATAGGAGGGTTTCGTTGTACATTAATTGTTGATAGTGGATCATGCACAAACGTGGCTTCTAAGGAGCTTGTTGATCGTTTGAAACTTCCTCAAAGACTCCATGCTCGTCCATATAAGCTTAATTAGCTTGATGACACAAAGGGGATTGATGATGTGAATTTTGTTATAAACAAACGCCACTCACACAAAGGAAACTTAGACTTCAAATTTGATAAAGCCACGCACCACAAATCTGAACTTCTAAGGCGAATAATTAGTAGAATTTGATTAAAGCAAAGCACCCTCAAATCCTAAAAACTATCCTCACGTGAGATAAAGCACAAAGCACCACTCACTTGTTCGAATTTCTCACAAGAAACTCTCAAATTTTTGTTTACTTCGTGAAACAATGAAAACCGGAAAACAAAGTGTTTTTCAATCAAGCTAATCTGAATTTTATTGATGTATTTTACATCCTATTTATAGCTAAACATATCACATAATATTTCAGAATCCTAAACATATCCTAACTACCTTAGATATATGGTATAACAAACTAAGATTAGGATAACAAGAAAATCTTATCAAAACCGGATACAAATCTTGCACCATATATTTTGTAATCTGATTTCTAGTCTAAATCTTAGATATTTTGCAAATCAAATCTAGCCACTATATTTCCGAATAACAAACTAAAGTTGACCAAGTCAAACAACTTGAAAAACCGTGTTGACAACGTTGCCCAATCTTTCAAAAATCTTTCAAAAATCCCGCCATATAACTTGCTTTGATTCTCGTTGATTTTTGTTGGACTTGCGATTTCAAGAACTTCAAGAAACTCTTCAAGATTCAATCTTTATTTCAAGAAACCTCCATTTTTGTGTTTCTCATGCTTGATTCCATCAACCTTGACTCATAAACTAATCAAGAAAATAACAAAACACCATATGGTAAAACCCTATCAAATGACGTGGGAAGAAAACCCATATAGCTCAACACTTCTAAACTACTAACTATACTTGCTTTACATTTACGTGAATAAGCTTGTGCATGTCACCATGCACACGTAGAAATCCACCCTAGCCAACCCAAGAAGCCTTGTGTCTCCATAAGCCACTAACTCCCCCAAGGTTGCTTCTTGTTTTCCACCTTCAATCAAACCCAAACCCTCGAAGTTTTGCTCATTGATATGCGTATCATCCTCCTCTTCTTCAAAAGAGTTTGTCCTCAAACCTCGAAGTTGGTCATCAGGAACATAAGGAGCTAAATCACCAATGTTGAAAGTAGCATGGACTCCATATTCTCCTGGTAATTCCAATTTATAAGCATTATCCCCCACTTTACTTATGATCTTAAACGGTCCATCACAACGAGGCATAAGTTTATTCTTCCTTTGATTTGGAAATCTTTCCTTCCTCAAGTGTAACCAAACCAAATCCCCTTCTTTGTAGACATGTTGTGATTTATGTTTGTTTGCTCGTGCCTTGTAAATATCATTAACCTTCTCAATTCGAGCCCTTACTTCTGCATGAAGTTTTTGCATATACTCAACCTTAGTCTTGGCATCTTTGTGTACCAACTCCCCTTTAGGAATACTTACAAAATCAATTGGTAACTTAGGATTAACTCCATAGACAATCTCGAAAGGTGAGTGCTTAGTAGCATAAGTAGGTGACCTATTATAAGCAAATTCAGCATGAGCAAGCTTCAAATCCCAATCTTTTTGTGTCTTACTAACCAAACCACGCAACAAAACCCCTAGTGTTCGATTAGTGACTTCTGTTTGCCCATCTGTTTGAGGATGATAAGATGTGCTAAACAAAAGTTTCGTGCCTATTAACCTCCAAAGTGACTTCCAAAAGTAGCTCATGAATTTTGTGTCTCTATCACTTACAATAGTCTTTGGAACCCCATGTAACCTTATGATGTCTTTAAAGTATAAATCAGCCACATTCATAGCATCATCTGTCTTGTGACATGGTGTAAAATGAGCCATCTTTGAAAATCTATCAACCACTACCATAATAGCATCTTTTCCCCTTGCTGTCCTTGGTAACCCTACAATGAAATCCATAGAAACATCCTCCCAAGGTCCCTCTGGCACTGGCAATGGAGTATAAAAACCTTGATGAAAGGCTGCCTTTGCCTTTTGACAAGTAGCACATTGAGCAATTATGGCCTCAACATCAACAATCATCTTTGGCCAATAAAAATGTTCTTGCAACATGGTTAGTGTCTTTGTAATGCCAAAATGTCCAGCAATACCTCCTCCATGAGCCTCCCTTACTAGCAACTCACGTATAGAACACTTAGGTATGCACAATAGATTACCTTTAAACAAAAACCCATCATGTAGCACATAGGAACTCATAGAACCCTTTGAAAGTTGCGCCATTATTGGTCCAAAATCACCATCTTGCTCGTAAAATTGTGTTATCAACTCTAATCCAAGCAACTTAAAGTTCAAAACACCAAGCAAAGTATACCTTCTTGACAAAGCATCAGCAACAACATTAGACTTCCCCGTTTTGTACTTTGAAGAGAAGTGAAAAGATTGCAAAAATTCAACCCATTTAGCATGTCTTGGATTCAATTTTTGTTGACCATTAATGTGCTTCAAAGCTTCATGATCAGAATGTAATATGAAGTGATTAGGCCTTAAATAGTGACTCCAATGATCCAAAGCTCTAATAATGGCATAGAACTCCTTGTCATATGTAGAATAGTTCAGTTTAGCACCATTCAACTTCTCACTAAAGTAAGCAATTGGCCTCTTCCCTTGGACTAGAACAGCACCAATTCCAACCCCACTTGCATCCGTCTCTACTTCAAATGGTTTAGAGAAATCTGGTAAGGCTAGTATGGGTGTGTTACAAAGCAACTTCTTAATCAATTCAAAAGCTTCTTGTGCCCCCTTAGTCCACTCAAACTTAGGCTTATCCTTCTTAATGCATTCGGTTATAGGAGCAACAACAGATGAAAAATTCTTCACAAACCTCCTATAGAACGAGGCTAACCCATGAAAAGCACGTACTTCAGTCACGTTTTTTGGTGTTGGCCATGATTTTATAGCTTCCACTTTAGATGGATCAACAGAAACCCCATCTTTGGACACAATATACCCCAAAAACGTCACACTTGGTACCATGAAATAACACTTTTCGAGCTTAGCATAGAGCTTTTGTTCTCGTAATGTCCCAAACACACTCCTTAGATGGCTTAGATGATCATTAACACTCTTGCTATACACCAAAATATCATCTAAATATACCACTACAAACTTACCAATGTATGGCTTTAAGACCTCATTCATCAACCTCATAAACGTACTAGGTGCATTAGTTAACCCAAAAGGCATGACTAACCATTCATAAAGCCCTAGCTTTGTTTTAAAACCTGTTTTCCATTCATCACCTTCCTTCATTCGAATCTGATGATATCCACTCCTTAAATCAATCTTTGAAAATAATTGAGAACCATGTAATTCATCTAGCAAATCATCCAATCTAGGTATAGGAAACCTATACTTGACGGTTATATTGTTAACTGCCCTTGAATCAATACACATTCTCCAAGTCCCATCCTTCTTAGGTACTATTAATGTAGGCACAGCACATGGACTCATGCTCTCTCTCACGTACCCCCTCTCCATTAATTCCTCAATTTGCCTTTGTATCTCCTTTGTCTCCTCTGGATTACATCTATATGCAGGCTTGTTAGGAATTTGAGACCCAGGAATAAGATCAATTTGATGTTCAATTCCACGTATGGGTGGTAATCCTGGTGGCAACTCATTAGGAAACACATCTGAAAACTCATTCAACATAGGATGCAAAACCCTAGGAATCTCTGGGGCTTCATCTTGTACCTCTTTGGCTAACAACATATAAGACATAGAACTTGTTTTCAACTCCCTTTCTAACTCCTTTCCACCCACCAACAAAACACCTTTAGAATTACCCATGCTTGTTTTAGGTTTAGAAATCATCAAGGGTTTTAATGCATATGATTTTTCATTAGGGTTCTTGCGCACAATATAGACATTTGTTCTCCCATTAAACTTCACAAAACGGTCATATTGCCAAGGTCTACCCAATAGTATATGACAAGCATCCATAGGACAAACATCACAAAGTACTTGATCCTCAAATTTACCAATTTTAAACGCAATCAAGGCTTGTTTGTTTACCTTAACATCGCTTGTGTTGCTAAGCCAATGTAGCTTGTATGGTTGAGGATGTATCTTTGTAGGAATTGCGAGCTTTTCCACCAACAACGTAGATACTACATTTGTGCAACTTCCAGTATCTATGATTACATCACAAAGCTTGCCTTGAACATTACACCTTGTGAGAAAAATTTTATCCCTTTGACTCTCCAAAGGTTGTGCACTTTGAGATTGTAATACCCTACGTAACACCAAGGATTGGCCTTGTGTTTCTGGTTGGACTTCCTCCGTTTCTTCCTCCATATTTTCATAATTGGCATACTCTTCCTCTCCCTCATCCCCATACATCTCCTCCTCTTCTTCAAGGCTTTCCCCATCTACCCAATTTCGAGTTGTTGTGACCCTAGCATGAGGACAATCTCTTTGAATGTGACCTTGCCCTTTACACTTGAAACAAACAATGCGTGAATCACTACTTTGGGGCTTTGAAGTTGAACTCTTATCCTTGATGAAGGGTGGTTTAGTAACCTTATCAAAGTTTGGTTTTTGAGGAAAAGTATCACGCTTTTCTTTAGAATCATAGGTTTTGAAGTATGTCTTTGTTTTGCGTGCAACTTGTTTCTCAACCCTTGCTGCCACTCTACAAACTTCATCAAAGGTCCAATAAGGTTGTAATTCGACCTTCTCCCTTATATTTTCATCTAGACCAGCCACAAAACGAGCCACTTTGTGGTCCTCCTTCTCTTCTAAATCACAAATCATGATCAATTTTTCAAACTCCACAATGTATTCATCAACCGTTTTTCTATCTTGTTTTAATGTATGCATCTTGATGAAATTGTTTTGCTCGAAATCTTGAGGAACAAAACGTTTCCTCATCTCCCTTTTTAATTTAGACCATGAAGATATTTTTGATCTACCTTCTTTCCTTCTCTTTCTTTGTAAACCCTCAAGCCATAAACTTGCATAGGAAGTGAGTTTTAATTCCGCCAATTTATAGGACTTATGATCATCATATTCTTTGTAACGAAAAATCCTCTCAACCCTACGAATCCAATCTAGAAATTTTTCAGGATCCATACCTCCATTAAACTCAGGAATTTCGAGTTTAAGATTTCGATCATCATCCCTCATCTTTCCCTTATGTTTGTGCCTTGATCTTGGTTCCTCATCGTCACTAGAACTTGATGAGTATCCCTTTTTTGGTTTACGTACACTCCTCACACTTTCTTGCTCACTTTCACTTGATGATGAGCCCTCCTCTTGTTTAGATTTAGTAGGAGTTTTCTTGGTAGAAGCCATGATGGTTAGGACTTCATCTAAACGAGCCTTTAACTCGTCAATCTCCCCTTGCATACGTAGCTCTTTTGCTTGAGCCAAGCTCAAACCCTTCGTGAATCCTTGTGGATTTTCGTCTCCACCTTCTTGAGCCATGATAATTGATATTGAACACTTGAGATTGAATGAATCTCTCAACGAGAGCACCAAAAGTTGATGTGAATTTTGTTATAGACAAACGCCACTCACACAAAGAAACTTAGACTTCAAATTTGATAAAGCTACGCACCACAAATCTGAACTTCTAAGGCGAATAATTAGTAGAATTTGATTAAAGCAAAGCACCCTCAAATCCTAAGAACTATCCTCACGTGAGATAAAGCAAAGCACCACTCACTCAATTCGAATTTCTCACAAGAAACTCTCAAAAATTGTTTACTTCGTGAAACAAAAGAAAACCGGAAACACTTTGTGTTTAATCTCTCAAATCTGAATTTTATTGATGTATTTTACATCCTATTTATAGGCTAAACATATCACACAATATTTCAGAAATCTAAACATATCCTAACTACCTTAGATATATGGTATAACAAACTAAGATTAGGATAACAAGAAAATCCTAACAAAACCGGATACATATCTTTGCACCATATATTTTGTAATCTGATTTCTAGTCTAAATCTTAGATATTTTGCAAATCAAATCTAGCCACTATATTTCCGAAATAACAAACAAAGTTGACCAAGTCAAACAACTTGAAAAACCGCGTTGACAACGTTGCCCAATCTTTCAAAAATCTTTCAAAAATCCCGCCATATAACTTGCTTTGATTCTCGTTGATTTTTGTTGGACTTCCGATTTCAAGAACTTCAAGAAACTCTTCAAGATTCAATCTTTATTTCAAGAAACCTTCATTTTTGTGTTTCCCATGCTTGATTCCATCAACCTTGACTCATAAACTAATCAAGAAAATAACAAAACACCATATGGTAAAACCCTATCAAATGACGTGGGAAGAAAACCCATATAGCTCAACATTTCTAAACTACTAACTTATACTTGCTTGAAAACTACGTGAGTAAGCTTGTACATGTCACCATGCACACGTAGAAATCCACCCTAGCCAACCCTAGGAGTCTTGTGTCTCCATAGGCCACTAACTCCCCCATGGTTGCATCTTGTTTTCCACCTTCAATCAAACCGAAACCCTCGAAGTTTTGCTCATTGATGTGCGTATCAATTGAGGTAAGGAAACAAGCTCTTGTTTCTTTTAATATTAGCAAGTATAATGATGAGTTATGGTGTGATGTGGTGCCTATGAGTGCCTGTCAAGTACTTTTGGGATGACCATGGCAATTTGATCGATAAGTGAAGCATGATGGTGAATCTAATGTATATTCGGTCCTTTGTGGCAAGAAAAGGATTGATTTGTTGCCATTGTCTCCGAAAGAGACGAAAGAAACTCACGCAAAATCTAACCCTAAATCCTCGAAGCCTAGCTTGTTTCTAACAGGAAAAGAACTTGAGCAAGAAGTCGAGCAAGGCACTCCTATGTACATGCTTGTAGTTAAGGAAGTTGCAAAGGAGTCTAAGGTGCAAGATGAATGATTACATAAGCTCTTGAACGAGTTTCATGACGTATTTCCAGAAGAGTTTCTAAACGAGTTACCACCTATCCGAGGGATAGAACATGCTATTGATTTTATTCCTGGGGCGCCAATTCCAAATAAACCTACTTATAGGTGTGATCCTGAGGCATCTAAGGAGTTACAAAGGCAAATTGATGAGTTGTTGGAGGAAGGCTTGGTTCGTGAAAGCATGAGTCCTTGTGCAGTTCCGGCTCTCCTTGTGCCAAAGAAGGATGGTACATGGCGCATGTATATTGATTCTCGAGCAGTAAACAACATCACCATCAAATATAGATTCCCTATGCCTAGATTGGAGCATATATTGGATGAGCTACATGGTGCTACGATCTTTTCGAAGATTGATTTGAGAAGTGGTTATCATCAGATGCGTATTAGAGAAGGCGATGAATGGAAAACGACTTTCCAAACCAAACAAGGTGTCTATAAGTGGCAAGTGATGCCTTTTGGGTTGTGTAATGCTCCAAGCTCGTTTATGAGACTTATGAATGAGGTGTTACGTCCTTTCTTAAACAAGTTTATTGTTGTTTATCTTGATGATATACTTGTTTATAGTTCAAACATTCATGAGCATCTAGGATATTTGAGATTGTTGTTTGAGAAGTTGCGTGAGCAAAAGCTCTATGGAAAGCTTGAGAAGTGTGATTTCATGCAAGACAAGATCGTTTTTCTGGGATATATTGTTAGTGGAGAAGGTGTTATGGTTGATCCATCCAAGGTAAAACTTCATCAAACATACATGAAGTGCGTAGTTTTCATGGATTGGCTTCGTTCTACAGAAGGTTCATCCAGAACTTTTCTACCATCATGGCCCTTGTTACTGAGCTTATGAAGAAGGGAGAATTCGTATGGAATCCAAGAGCATAGGAGGCTTTTGACAACATCAAGCAAATGCTCTTTCGTGCACCTATTCTAGCTTTGCCTGATTTTGACAAACTTTTCGAATTAGAGTGTAATGCCAGTGGCATAGGTATTGGAGCAGTGCTTGTCCAAGAGAAGCGTCCAGTTTCTTACTTCAGTGAGAAATTGAGCTGAGCTAAGTTGAATTACTCAAATTATGATCGAGAATTCTATGCAATCGTGCGAGCATTAGATCATTGGTCACATTATCTTAGACCAAAACCGTTTATATAATATTCCGATCATGAAGCTTTGAAGTTCATCAATTGGCAACAAAAGTTGTTTACAGGCATGCTAAGTTGGTTGAATTTCTTCAATCCTTCACGTTTTCATCTAAATATAAAGAGGGCAAAATGAACGTTGTGGCGGATGCTTTGTATAGACGATCGTATTTGCTTGCAATGGTTGATACACGAGTGCTAGGGTTTGAACATATCAAAGAACTCTATGTCACGGATCCAGATTTTGCAAAAGAGATGCAAGTTCCCTCACGATATTACATGGTCTAGGATGGTTTCCTGTTTCGTCACAACAAATTGTGTATTCCTCAACGTGGAGTTCGTGAATTACTAGTATGGAAAGTTCACAGTGGAGCTATGGCTGGTCACTTTGGCGTTCATAAGACATTTCATATGCTTAATGAATACTTTTATTGGCCAAAGATGATGGGAGATGTGCAATCTGTGGTTGCTAGGTGCGCAACATGCCAGAGATCCAAGTCTACGTATCATAAAGGCTTATACACACCATTACCTGTTGCAGATGCACCATGGGACAGTGTAAGCATGGATTTTGTCATTGGTCTACCTAGAACTCAACGAGCATGGACAGTCTCTATAATGGTAGTGGTGGATCGATTTTCCAAGATGGCACACTTTATAGCTATGAACAAAACTGCTGATGCACAACATGTTACTGACTTGTATTTCCGGGAGATAGTGAGATTACATGGTACACCGAGGAGTGTAGCAAGTGATAGGGATTCGAAGTTCTTAAGTCACTTCTGGAAATGCCTATGAAAGATGGTTGGTACGAAACTACTCTTTAGTACTTCTCAACATCCACAAAGAGATGGTTAGACGGAGGTTACAAACAGAACTCTGGGTACATTTTTGCGTGTATTAGTGAGCAAGACTCAGAAAGATTGGGATATTCATCAATGTCATGCTGAGTTTGCTTATAATCGTGTTGTGTCTTCAACCACAGGCTACTCACCATTCGAAGTTGTCTATGGCATTAATCCATACATGCCAATTGATTTGATTTCTTTAGTTAGGGATTAGATACACACAGATGCTAAGAAAAGGTTAGAAGTGTTCCAAAAGACTTCTGAAGCTGTGAAGAAACGAATTTCAAAGATGAATGACGTTTACAGGACACGATCTAACAAAGGGAGGAGACAACAAGTATTCAAGCCAGGGGATATGGTATGGATACACTTGAGGAAAGAACGTGTCCCTCAGAGGCGCAAGAATAAGCTTATGCCAAGAGCAGATGGTCCTTTTGAAGTGCTTGAAGCTTATGGTGACAATGCTTATAAGATTGATCTGCCTAGTGAGTATGGAAATATCAGTGCAACATTCAATATTGGCGACCTATCTCCATACTACAATGATGTGAATTTGAGGGCAAATTCTTTCCAAGAGGGGGAGAATGATGTGAATATGAATGAGGATTCAAGCAAGGTGGACGAATCTATAAACCTGATGCTTAATCCTATGGGTTTGAATGTGGATAGAAAACAAACATGGGTTACAAGACTCTCATGGGACGTTCCCATAGAGGAATAATAACCTTTGGATGCAAGGAAAGAAAAGTAGGGCTAAGTATGTTTGTTGAGCCTATGGGTTTTTTTTCCCACTCCACTTGGTAGGGTTTTTCCCATATGGTATTTTGTGATTATCTTAGTAAGTCTATGGGTCATGATTGATGGAATCCAGCATGAAGAATAGTTTCTTGATTAAAAGATTGAATCTTGAAGAATATCTTGAAATTTAGAAAGAAATCTTGAAAATGGCGCAAAAGGCATTAGACGAATCTTGGACGATTTTTGGGATATCTTAGGTTCCTTACGTGTCCATGATTTTTAGTCTAATTTTGATAATTATCTTGTTTATTAATTATTTAGTCAAGTTGTTAGGATAATTTCTTGATTAGTTATTTAGATAGAGTTTGTTAGGAAAGATAAGATCAAAGTGCAAGTTGCATGATGATGTGGCAATCTTATCGTTAGTTTGTTAAGCAAGTTGCAAACAAGTAGGATTTATTTACCCAGCTTGTGCGTGTTTATTTTGTAGATTTTAGTTGGGATTTTGTTGTTGATTATACCTATAAATAATCTCAACAATAGGATGTAATTAATTAAGTTTTGATTCACAAAAAAAAAGTATACTAGTTTGCGTCACTTTTGTTGTGCGTAAATACTATTGCTAACTTTGTGATTTTTGGATTGAATTACATTGTTAGAACCCTAATTAATTATTCTCTGGATTGGTTTAATTAATTGGCATTCGATCAAGTTATTTGGATTTGATAACTTAAGATTGAATATCCTCGTGAGTTTTGAATGTTATTTGCGAGTACCGCTTAAAATCCACATCATTGTTCCCTGTAACCACCATGTGTTGCCATCTTGTGATTTCACTAGCTATAGTTATTATCCCTTAACTTAACTAATGGCTCACTCCTCCAGTGACAAAAATATTAATGATCATCATCCAAATGTGTTGGCTAGGAAGCCATCACCATTGTCAGTGCTTACCACATTATTTACCATTGTCACCTAAACCTGTGATTTATCCTTATCAAAACCAATGGGATTTATTATTAGGCCAATTGGCTCATCCACTGTTGGTGTATCGTAGGATATCTCACTTGTACTCAAATTCACATCATTCTCCCCTGGTTGAAAAGAATTAGTCCTCAAATTCATGTCATCCCAACATAAAATAAGTGAATCACCACTTGTGCATTTTTTGATTTGCAATATAAGCCATATCCAGACATTGAACAAACTGATTATGAAAATCACCTTTTTTACCCTCATTGATTCTTGATCATTCTCCCCTTCTTTGAAAAAAATACGACCTCGAATTTTTTCTTTTGCAGAGAAAAAAGAATGAATGATCACACAAATATCATCTTGATATCCCATGTCACAATTCGGTTGATGAACAAAAACTTTGAACATATGAGCACAACTTTGAATTGTATCATCTTGTGTAGCGTTATTGAAATGACAAAGTACTCTTTGGTGGTTTCCAATCCCAAGAGAATTTTCAAACAAAGGTGGTGTTGAATAAATCTTATCATCAAAAGCATCTTCAATAACTTTCGTTTCATGATCCAATATATCCCAATTTTGTGAAAAATCAATCAGTGACGATTCCTGGGATGGCTTGCGAACAACAATGTCGTCGTTGTGATGTAATTCTTCAACATCATGCAAAACTTTATTGGCAAGATCCTCGAGTTCTTCATTCACTATAACAACTTCCAATGATAAAATTGAGTCAAACTCATGAATATGATGGAGAACTCTAGATTTGTCCATAATAAATGGTTTTCACTGTTCTTCTTGTAATTCTTCCAATAATAGATCTAAATGTAGCTCCGAAGAAATTTCTACATTGTTAACACATTGACTGCTTACATGATGCAAGCACCAGTGACATTGATAATATTAATGATATCAGTGCAAGAAATGATATTAATGATATCAATGCAATCAACTTCGAAGGTGGTGATGATAAGGGCAAGGGTGCAACCATAGGTGAAATAATTGCATACAGAGATATAAGCTATATGGGTGCATCAAGGGTAGGGATTTGCGTGTGGATGGTCACATGTCAATAATATGGAGCGCAAATCAAGGCAACAATGGAGGATTTGGGGAATAAGATGGTTTTTGCCTATGAGTTTTTTCCCACAGGGTTTTTCTCATTTTTGGCATTGAGTCTTTTAATTCTTGGTGAGTCCTGATCATCATGATTATGCTAAAATACATCAAAGAAAGATTCTTGAAGGTTTCTTAATTAAAAGATTGGATCTTGAAGCATTTCTTGAAGTTCTTGAAGATTCTTGAAAAATTGCGCAAAAGAGGACGAATATGGGGTGTGTATTTTGCAATTTTTCCAAGATCTTGGGCAGCAAGTATTCTTGTAATTTTTAGCTTAAAATCTGATGATTATCTTGTTAGTTAATTATTTAGTCAAGTTGTTAGGATATTTTCTTGATTTGTTAGTTGGTTAGAATCTGTTAGACAAGATAAGATCACGTGCAAGTTGCATGATGAGGGGGCATACTTATCTTGTTGTGTGTGTGATGTAGGGGACGAATTTCCTAGGCTTAGGCGTGTTTATTTAGTCTATTTTAGTTAGGATTTTGTTGTTGATTATACCTATAAATAATCTCAACATTAGGATGTAATTAATTAAGATGGAGTTGAATAAAAGTTTGTTTGTTTACTTGTAAACAAAAAAAATCCGAAAATTTAAAGAGTTGGTGATTAATTTCTTTATACTCTTGTGATTTAATTAGTAGCTTTGAGGGTTCTTAGGCTTTAATCAAAGGACTAATTGTCAAACTTAAAATTAAGAATCTTGGTGACTTGGTCTTTATAGATTCGAAATTTTAGTCTATTCCCTTGTGAGTTTTTGTTCACACGAAAATTCACATCAAATTTGGTGCTCTTGTTGAGAGGTCTTTTATACTCAAGTGCTCATCAATTGATTAAAACACTTACTATGGCCAGTGGTGGTGATGAAGTTCCTGCAACTTTTGAAAAGGGATTGTCCTTAGAACAAGCCAAAGAAATCCGAAGGGACAATGAAATTAGAGAACTGCGAACCATTCTTGTATCAAGTAGTTCGAAAAACAAGAAAAAGGGTCACGCAACTGATGAAAGTGACGCAACTTCAAGTGAGGAAAATACCAGCAGGAGTGCACGCAAGCCTAGGCGTGAATATGACACTAGTTTTAGTGAAGAAGATGACCGAAACAGGCATAGGAGGCGTGACAAAAAGAAGAATGATGATCGTAGCTTAAAGTTNCCAAAGAAATCCGAAGGGACAATGAAATTAGAGAACTGCGAACCATTCTTGTATCAAGTAGTTCGAAAAACAAGAAAAAGGGTCACGCAACTGATGAAAGTGACGCAACTTCAAGTGAGGAAAATACCAGCAGGAGTGCACGCAAGCCTAGGCGTGAATATGACACTAGTTTTAGTGAAGAAGATGACCGAAACAGGCATAGGAGGCGTGACAAAAAGAAGAATGATGATCGTAGCTTAAAGTTGGACGTTCCTGAGTTCAACGGTAGTTTAGATCCAGAAATTTTCCTTGATTGGCTGATGTGAACCGAAAGGATTTTTAATTACAAGGAGTATGATGATCATAAGGCCTTCAGAGTGACATAATTAAAACTAACATCTTATGCTAGCCTGTGGTTTGAAGGATTTCAAAGAGAACGCAAAAAGGAAGGAAGATCGAAAATTTGCTCTTGGCGCAAATTGAAAAGGGAATTGAGGAAAAAATTTGTACACATGAATATGAACAAAACAATTTCCTAAAGATGCATACCCTGAAACAGGGACAGAAAAGTGTTGAGGAGTACATTAATGCTTTCGAAAAATTGCTAATATTGTGTGATCTAGAAGAAAAGGAAGATCACAAGATTGCACGGTTTGTGGCAGGGCTGGATGGATCCATTAGGGAAAAGGTAGAATTACAACCCTAATTGACCTATGATGAGATCTATAAGGTGGCACTCAGGGTAGAAAAACATGGGAATTCAAAGAAACCAAAAGCATTCTTTAAATCCTATGAGTCCAAGAAGGAAGTGGTGTATTCCCAACCAGCTAGTGCTAAACCTAAGTTCGACAATGATAAAAGGACAGCCACTCCTATCATACCACTGATGATTCCTGAGGACAACAAGAAGTGTTTTAAGTGTCAAGGAGTAGGACACCTACAAAGAAATTGCCCAAACTCCAGGGTAATCACTGCTAGGGAAGCAAACGAAATCGAAGATGCCTACTTAGATGTTCTTCTTGAAGAAGGCGAGGACGAAGACATTGATTCCCAAGAAGAACAAAGCAGCAATGATATGGAAGAAGTAGAGGGTTCTTCAGTCTAAACCTGAGCCAATTGAAGAGAACCAGAGGGACAAAATTTTCGTGACCAGGTGTAATGTACAGGGCAGGCTGTGTGATGTGATAATTGACAGTGGCAGTTGTACTAATGTGGACTCTACCTACTTGATTCAGAAATTGAATCACCCCACATACAATCATTATCAAACTTACAAGTTACATTGACTAAGCAACACCAGTGATGCCAAAGTGACTAAGCAGGCCCTAATATATTTCAAGATTGGTAAATTTGAGGATTCTGTGACATGTGATGTCTGTCCAATGGATGCTTGTTGATGTGAATTTTGTTATAGACAAACGCCACTCACACAAAGGAAACTTAGACTTCAAATTTGATAAAGCCACGCACCACAAACCTGAACTTCTAAGGCGAATAATTAGTAGAATTTGATTAAAGCAAACCACCCTCAAATCCTAAAACTATCCTCACGTGAGATAAAGCACAAAGCACCACTCACTTGATCGAATTTCTCACAAGAAACTCTCAAAATTTTGTTTTCTTCGTGAAACAATAAAAACCGGAAAACAAAGTGTTTTTCAATCAAGCTAATCTGAATTTTATTGATGTATTTTACATCCTATTTATAGCTAAACATGTCACACAATATTTCAGAATCCTAAACATATCCTAACTACCTTAGATATATGGTATAACAAACTAAGATTAGGATAACAAGAAAATCTTATCAAAACCGGATACA
>PYUH01000382.1:83148-104210 GCA_016808085.1 Suaeda aralocaspica
CTAGGGGTTCTGTTGCGTGGTTTGGTTAGTAAAACACAAAAAGATTGGGATTTGAAGCTTGCTCATGCTGAATTTGCTTACAATAGATCACCTACTTATGCTACTAAACACTCACCTTTCGAAATTGTCTATGGAATCAACCCTAAATTACCAATTGACTTTGTAAGTATTCCTAATGGGGAGTTGGTACACAAGGATGCCAAGACAAAGGTTGATTATATGCAGAAGCTTCACGCAGAAGTAAGGGCTAGAATTGAAAAGGTAAACGATATTTACAAAGTAAGAGCAAACAAACGNACAAGGCAAGAGCAAACAAACACAAATCACAACATGTTTACAAGGAAGGGGATTTGGTTTGGCTACATTTGAGAAAGGAAAGGTTTCCAAATCAACGAAAGAATAAGCTTATGCCTCGTTGTGATGGACCGTTCAAGATCATATGTAANATCATAAGTAAGGTGGGGGACAATGCATACAAATTAGAGTTGCCAGGAGAATATGGAGTTCATGCCACTTTCAACATTGGTGATTTAGCTCCTTATGTTCCTGATGACCAACTTCGAGGTTTGAGGACAAACTCTTCTGAAGAAGAGGAGGATGATATGAATATCAATGAACAAAACTTTGAGGGTTTGATAGAAGGTGGAAAACAAGATGCAACCATGGGAGAGTTAGTGGCTTATGGAGACACAAGGCTCCTAGGGTTGGCTAGGGTGAATTNCTAGGGTGAATTTTTACGTGTGCATGGTGACATGCACAAGTCTCCTCACGTAAAAATCAAGCAAGCATAGTTAGTAGTTTAGGAGTGTTGAGCTATATGGGTTTTCTTCCCACTTCATTTGATAGGGTTTTACCATATGGTGTTTTGTGATTTTCTTATTTAGTTTATGAGTCATGGTTGATGGAATCAAACATGGGAAACACAAGATTGAAGGTTTCTTGAAATAAAGATCGAAGCTCAAAGGGTTTCTTGAAGTTCTTGAAAATGGAAGTCCATCAAAAATCAAAGGAAACTATAGCGGGTTATATGGCGGGATTTTTGAAAGATTTTGAAGGATTTGGGCAACGTTGTCAACGGTGTTTTCCGTGTTGTTTGACTTGGTCAACTTCAGTTAGTTAGTTGGAAATATTGTCCTTAGATTTGTTTCTCAAAATATCTAAGATTTAGGCTAGAAAATCAGATTACAAGTATATGGCGCAATATTGTATCCGGCTTCATAGAGATTATCTTGTTATCCTAATCTTAGTTTAAATCTAGGGTAGTTAGGATTTGTTTAGGATATTCACATATTGTGTGATATGTTTAGCTATAAATAGGATGTAAAATACATCAATAAAATTCAGATTAGATTGATTGAAAACACATTGTTTCCGGTTTATTGTTTCACGTAAGTAAACAGAAATTTGTGAGGATTCTTGTGAAGAATTCGACGAGTGAGTGGTGCTTTGGAGCTTTATCTCACGTGAGGATAGTTTTTAGGATTTGAGGGTGCTTTGCTTTAATCAAATTCTATCAATTATTCGCCTTAGGACTTCGAATTTGTGGTGCGTGGCTTTATCAAATTTGTGTTCTAAGTTTACCTTGTATGAGTGGCGTTTGTTTATAACAAAATTCACATCACTAACTAACTAACAAATCAAGAAAATATCCTAACAACTTGACTAAAAAATTAATTAACAAGATAATCATCAGAATTTAAGCTAAAAATCACAAGAATACTTGCTGCCCAAGAACTTGGAAAAACGCCCACATACATGATTCAAGAAACCGTTCCTTTTGTGCGCAATTTTCAAGAGTCTTTCAAGAACTTCAAGAAATGCTTCAAGATCCAATCTTTTAATCAAGAAACCTTCAAGAATCTGTCCTCCATGTATTTTAGCATAATTATGATGATCAAGACTCACCAAGAATTAAAAGACTCAAAGCCAAAAATGAGAAAAACCCTATGGAAAAAAAAACTCATAGGCAAAATCCATCTTGTTCCCCAAATCCACCATTCTTGCCTTGATTTGTGTGCCATATTATTGACATGTGACCATGCACACGCAAATCCCTACCCTTGATGCACCCATATGGTTGATATTTCCATAAGCAATTATTTCACCTATGGTTGCATCCTCACCTTGCCATTCTTGATATCACCATTGCCACTATTGATATTATCACCATTGATAACACCATCTTCGAAGTTGCCATCACTTATTTCATTAATATAATTAATATCACTGATACTCGCACTTGTATCATTGGCAATCCCAGATGCTAAAGTTTCACCATGCCAATACCAAGTTTCATAATCAGCCCTAAACCCACGACGAAACAAGTGACTCTTTACCAAACTTATGTCAGACTACCTCTTCCCATTACAACAATCACGACAAGGGCAACATGTTAACTGTTTCTTACCCAGCCTATAGTCTTGTAAGGCTTGATTTTGTAACGCTGCTTCATAAAATTCCTTAACCCCCTCTTGAAATGCAGCTTCTCATCAATCACCATACATCCAAGTACGATTCATTTCTAACAACAAAAGTAAACAACAAATTCTGACATGACAACTACATAGTAATAGAGTTAGCTCACATAAAATACACATATAATACATCAAAAAATACATACATATCAATCTAAACTTCATTGCATGGACAATGAATGCAGTCAGCAGGGTTCCTTATCACTCCAACCTAACCCATCCTTGTACATGTAATCTCATTAACAAATATTTGGCTTCTTTTTAGTTCTATAGAAAATTCGGTAGCATCTCCCTACCATTCTTCAAGTGCACGATGTACACGAATACTCATATCCATATGCACTCGAAGAACAAGTAGAGAGACATGACGAACCAAAATTCCTGTAGAACCAAAAAGTAGGGAAATATTTGCAACCTAAATGAGATTACACGTGCAAGGACAATCCCAAACCGGGGACTATTCAAGACTTATTCCTACTGAATAGTTGAATGGGTATCTAGGCTTATGATAATGCAACATAATATACAAAGCATTAAATACATTCTAAATTTTACATTCAAAACACATACCACAATCCAAACAACCAACTACATTTTAAAGAGAGAAATACCTCAAGTTAACAAGTCTTATTAATACGAATGAAAAATTCACAAGTCAACATATTTTAACAAAGTATTATATTTTGAACTAAACTCACCTTTTCTTCTCTTGAAATTCAATTGGTATTACTTGAACAAGGCTCGATCTGATTTGACACCTACAAATGCATAAAAGCCATAAGAAGGTATAAGAAAGCTACATTATAGTTAATCATGACCTCAGTTAATATTAAACAAGCAAATTTAATAAAAGCTAGGCTTGTATTGCGAAACAAGATTAATAAAAGTCTTATTTAATCATGAACTCAGTTGATTTTATATCAACAATTTTAATAAAAGTCTAGTATTTTCAACAATTGTTCAAGGCATCTTTCTGAATTTAACCAAACAAAACAATAACAATAATGACAGAAAAAATCTGAAACCCAATTAACTAATAAATCAAAAGAACTATTTAGCACGAACTGAATTTTCATAGGTTAACAAATTAAGAAATTAAAGTCTCAGAATTTAACCGACTAAGAAATTAAAATTCAGAATTTACTACCAACAGTCATAAACTCATTTGTAACAACACTAAAGATCTTTTGCCAAATTTTCATAGACCTCATTTGATGAACCGACATAATACATGGAGAATGAAAATGGCAGAGCACCCATGTGATGTATTCAAAGCAACTGAACTCATAAGCTGAGAAAATATCAGTACCGATTGAAACTTCACCTTCCACAATACAAGTAAAGGTTTGAACCTAATGATGTTTGACTTGTAACTTGTTCACCACCACCACTCCCACCCACCCACCCCAACATTATCAAATGCCCATCGATGCTCATGATGTTTGAACTATAGGACAAGTAGTCATCAAGATAAACAACAATAAACTTGTTTAAGAAAGAACGTAGAATCATTCATTTAAGTCTCATAAACGAACTTGGAGCCATTCAAACCCAAAAAGGCATATCACTAGCCACTCATAGAACCTTGTGTGTTTTGAAAAGCCGTTTCCATTCATCTCCTTCTCTAAGGCGCATTTGGTGATAACCCACTTCTCAAATCAATCTTCGAAAGCTCGTAGCCCTGTAAATCATTCCCAACAGTCTCTAATCTAGGCATAGGGACTCTATTTCATAGTAATGTTGTTTACGGCGCTCGAGAAGTCATACACATGGATGTTCATCTTTCTTCAGACAAGGATAGCTGGAACAGCACAAGGCTTCATGCTTTCAGGAAACCAATCCTTTCTCCAAACAATCGTCTATTTGCCTCTGTAAAACTCTTAGATGCCTCAGGATCACACTATAAGTAGGTTTATTTGAGAATTGGGCCCCTGCGAATAAAATCAATAGCAGTTCTATCCCTCGAAAAGGTGGAACTCAATTTGGCACTCTTCCGAAATTACATCATGGAACTTCGTCAAGAGCTTTGATAATTGTTTCATCTTGCACTTTAGACTCCTTTGCTATTTCCTTAACCACAATCATGTACATAGGAGGCCTTGCTCAACTCTTGCTCAAGTTCTTTCCTGTGAAACAAGCAGGCTTCGTATTTTTAGGTTTAAGTTTGCTACGTCGTTCTCCTTTTCTCTTTTGGAGATAATGGCAACAAATCAATCTTTTTCTTTCAAACGGACCGAAATATACGTTAGCTTTCACCATCATGCTTCACTTGTCTATCAAATGCCATGGTCCTTCCCAAAAGTATTTCAAGCACTCATAGGAACCAAATTCACACCCATAATTCATCATTATACTTGCCAATGTCAAGGAAACAAGGGCTTGTTTCCTTACCTCAATCCCCTTTGGTCATCAAGCCAATTAAGCTGATATGGCGAGCAGGGAGGGGAGTCTGTGAGGAAGTTTCAAACGATCAACAGCTCCTTAGAAAGACCACGTTGGCATGATACACTCTTATCAATAATCAAGTACATAGAAACCCTCTATTTTGACAACGAGTGTGGAACGAAATTTCTCTTGGGTCTTTGTTTGGCCGGAGGAGGCTTGGGCTTTTGGGCGCTTTACATGCAAAGCCCTCTATCATGAACAATTGACCTCTTCTCATGGAGTGGTGTGTTGTTGTAACAATCTTCTCCACCATCCTCCCCCGTCTCACTTTGATGAGTGTCCTCAGCCCCCACCACATATAATGTCAAACTCCTCCTATTCTTTCTCCCATTGGAGCAACAACATCAATGTGTAGTTGACGTTAAACATTGTGCCCCAATTAGAAGCAATGTGTCCATAGCCTGACACTACTTAAAACAGCGTTCGCATCTCCTCATATTTGGCTAGACCAAAACCCTATTAGGTTTTTCATTAGATTGGGTGGGCGTTAGGGAGTAGGGTTTGTGGCTTTGTTGATTCTTTGTTCAATGAAAGTAGAATATGGAGGTTTGGTTAAAGGCACACATATGGCTTTTTCCATCCTCCTTGGAACGCTTCTCTACTTTCATGCCTTTTACACAAATTCATCCAAATCCAACTCTCGTCAATGGGGGAAACGATTTAGTCCACTTAAAAACGAGCAATTTCATGTCCTTCTCTTGAGGTCACAAAGCAATGCTAACTTCTCAATTCAGCAATATATTCATTAACACTCATAGATTCTTGGCAATTAAAGAAGTTAGTTTGATGTAATTTTAAGCTCAAATCGATTGGGACATACTGTCACGCATCTTTGCATGCAAGTTCACCCTGAAGTGATTTTTGCCTTGTTTTGACGTAGTCTCTTGGGCACTTAAACCCTCATACCCTCCTTGCACTCTTCACAAGGCATTTATGCAAACTGAAGGTTTTTCGTCATCAAAACCTGTTAATCGCAATTTTCTCAACTGGAGTTCCCATTCTAGTAATCCTTTTCTTTAGAGTACCGTGACAATGGAATCATCAAGTTTTAGCTCGATCATCAATGTAGACTTCGTTTAGGTTCTTCTTTCAATCAAGGGTTGAATCTAACGAACATGGATCCACATCATCATTCTCCTCCTCGTCACTTCCCTTCCCTTGTAATAGATGCTTTTATGAGGTTGTTTTGTCGTTGAGATTGCCGAAAAGGGCTCCAATCCGTGCCTCTCTGTTTATGCCATAATAACTCTAAGGGTTGTAATTTGTCAAGCACAACCCTTTGGAAGTTTTTAGTAGCCTCAGAAACTCCTATTCCGCCCATAAGAATCGAAACCTTAAATAGATTACCAAATTGATTGTATTTAAGTGGTCACTCGCAAATAACATCAAAAACACGAAAATATACCTTAGTTATCAAAACCCAAATAAATTTGATTGAATGCCTATTAATTAACACCAATCCATGAGAACAACTTAATTAGGATTCTATCAATGTAATTCAATCCAAAATCACAAAGTAGGAACACAAAAAGTGACGCCTAAATTTGACTTTGACGGAAAACTAGTGTTCTTTATTTTTTGTGAATAAAAAACTAATTAAATTAAATCCTATTGTTGAGGTTATTTATAGGTATAATCAACACAAATCGTAACTAAAATCTACTTAAGAATCACGCACAAGAGAGGTAAATATAAATACTACTTGTGGTGCAACTTGCATAAACAACACTATAGATAAGTTGCCTTATCATCATGCAAACTTGCACTTTGATCTTATCTTCCTAACAAACTCAACTAATAACTAATCAAGAATTATCCTAACACTTGACTAAAATATTTAATAAACAAGATAATTATCAGAATTAGACTAAAAATCACGAATAACTGGTCCCAAGATCATTGAAAATCGTCTACTAAATTCCCACCAATATTTGTTTCGTCAATTTTTGCGCCATTTTCAAGATCTCCAAGAAACTCAAGAAAGGCTTCAAGTTTGATCTTTAATCAGAAACTATTCTTCATGCTGATTCCATCAACCCTGACTCATCAGACTTCCCAAGAACTCACAAAAACACCATATAGAAAAACCCTACCAAGTGGAGTGGGAAAAACCATAGGGCTCAACAAACACATTAGATTACCTTCCTTCTTGCTCCAAAGGCTATTATTCCTCTATGGGCACGTCCATGAGAGTCTTGTATCCCAGTTGCCTTCTATCCACGTTCCACGCCCATAGGATTACGCATTAAGTCATAGATGATACGAATTCAATGAGCAAAACTGCGATAGTTTGTTTGATAGAAGGTGGAAAACAAGATGCAACCATGGGAGAGTTAGTGGCTTAGTATGGAGAAACAAGGCTCCTAGGGTTGGTAGGGTGAATTGTTTTTACGTATGATGGTGACATGAAAGTTTCCTACGTAATTAGGGTTTACCATATGGTGTTTTGTGATGTTTTATGAGTTTATGAGTCATGGTGATGGAATCAAAGCATGGGAACACAGAATTGAAGGTTTCTTGAAATAAAGAATGAAGTCAAAGGGTTCTGAAGTCTTGAAAATGGAAGCTCCATCAAAAATCAAAGGAGGAAACTATAGCGGGTTTTTATGGCGGGTTTTTGAAGGGATTTTGACGATTCTGGGCAACGTTGTCAAGGTGTTTTTGGATTGTTTGACTTGGTTCAATTCAGTTAGTTAGTTGAGAAATTATTGCCTTGATTTGTTTCCCAAAATTCTAAGATTTAGGCAGAAATAAGATTATAATTATATGGCGCAAGATTTTGTATCCGGTTTTGTGGAGATTATCTTGTTCATCCTAATCTTAGTTGTTAACCGATGATATAGGGTTAGTTTAGGATTTGTTTAGGATATCATCTATTGTTGTGATATTTTAGCTCTAAAATAGGATTGTAAAATACATCAATAAAATTCAGATTAGATTGATGAAAAAAACATATTGTTTTCGGGTTTTTGTTTCACGTAAGTAACATAATTTTGTGAGGATTCTTGTGAGGAATTCGATTCAGTGAGGGTGCTGAGCTTTATTCTCAGTGCGGATAGTTTTAGGATTTGAGGGTGCTTGCTTTAATCAATTCTCTCATTTATTCGCCTTAGAAGTTCGAATTTGTGGTGCGTTGCTTATCAATTTGGCTATAAGTTATCTTGTGGAGTTGGCGTATTGTTTATAACAAAATTCACCCACATCAACTTTTGGTGCTTTCTTGAGAGGTTCGTTCAAGCTCAGTGTTCATCATCAATGCTCATGGCTCAAGAGGGTGGAGTGATTGACTGAAAAATCCAAGGATTCACGAAAGGTTGAGCTGGCTCAAGGCAAAAGAAATACTATGCAAGGGGAGATGACGAGTTATAAAGGTCGCTTTAGATGAAGTCTTAAACATCATGGCTTCACCAAGAAAATCCTACTAAATCTAAACAAGGGGATGGTTCATCATCAAGTTCAAGTGAGCAAGAAAGTGTGAGGGTGTGCGTTTAAACCAAAGAAGGGATTACTCATCAAGTTCTAGTGAGATGAGGGGTAAACTAGCTCAAGGGACAAACGTAAGGGAAAGATGAGGGATGATGATCGAAATCTAAACTCGAAATTCCTGAGTTTAATGGAGGTATGGATCCTGAAAAATTTTTAGATTGGATTCGTGAGTTTGAAAGGATTTCGTTACAAGGAGTATGATGATCATAAGTCACAAATTGGCGGAGTCAGTTGAAAACTCCACTTCTATGCAAGTCTATGGCTGGAAGGTTACAAAGGAAAAGAAGGAAAGGAAGCGTAGGTCAAAGATCTCTTCATGGATCTAATTAAAGAGTGAGATGAGGGAAGGAAGGAGGAAGGGAAACGTTTTGTCCTCAAATTTCGAACAAAAACAACTTTATTAAGATGATACATGAAAGCAAGATAGAAGACTGTTGTGAATACATGGTGGAGTTCGAAAAATTGATCATGGTTTGTGATTTTTAGAAGAGAGGAGAGGACCACAAGTGGGCTCGTTTTGTGGCTGGTCTAGAGACAACATAAGGGAGAAGGTCGAATTACAAACCTTATTGGAACTTTGATGAAGTTTGTAGAGTGGCAGCAAGGGTTTGAGAAACAAGTTGCACGTAGCCAAAACCATACTTCAAGACTTACGATCCTAAGGAAAAACGTGATACCTTTCCTCAAAACTTAAACTTTTGATAAGGTTACCTTAACCACCCTTCATCAAAGGATAAGAGCCTCAAACTTAAAGCCTCAAAGTAGTGATTCACGGAATTATTTGTTTTCAAGTGTTAAAGGGCAAAGTCACATTCAAAGAGATGTTCTCATGCTAGGGTCAGAACAACTCGAAATTGGGTGGTAGATGAGGAAAAACCTTGAAGAAGAGGAGGAGGGTGGGTGTATGGGGATGAGGGAGAGGAAGAGTATGCCAAATATGAAAATATGGAGGAAGAAAGAAAGGAAGTTCAACCGGAAACGGAAACACAAAGGCCATCCTATGGTTTTGGCGTAGGGTGTTATCAATCCCAAAGTTGACGCAACCTTTGGAGAGTCAAGGAGACAAAATTTTTCTCACGAGGATGCTAATGTTCAAGGCAAGCTTGTGATTTTGTGATATAGATACTGGGGTGCACAAAATAGTCTCTACATTGTTGGTGGAAAAGCTCGCAATCTAAAAGAGTAACACCCAACTATACAAGCTACATTGGCTTAGTACACCAAGCGATGTAAGGTAAACAAACAAGCTTTGATGCGTTTAAAATGGGTTAAATTTAGGATCAAGTACTTTGTGATGTTGGGTCCCTATGGATTGCTTGTCATTTATACTATTGGTTATATAGACATTGGCCAATATGACCGTTTTTGTGAAGTTTAATGGGCGAACAAATGTCTATTATTGTGCGCAAGAATCCTAATGAGGAAATCTTTGCATGGAAACCCTTGATGATTTCTAAACCTAAGTTAAGTATGCGTAATTCTAGGTGTTTGTTAGTGGTGGTAAGGGAGTTAGAAAGGGAGATGAAAACAAGTTCTATGTCATATTATGTTGTTAGCCAAGGAGGTACAAGAGTGAAACCCCAGAGGATTCCTAGGGTTTTACATCCCATTGTTGAATGAGTTTTTAAGTGTGTTCCCCTATGAGTTCCACCAGGATTAACACCAAACGGGGGATTGAGCATTCAAATTGATCTTAGTCCTAGGTCTCAAATTCCCAACAACCTGCATGATAGATGTATCCAGAGGAGACAAAAGGAGTACAAAGGGAAGAGTCAGGAGTTAATGTAGAGGGGGGGTACGTGAGAGAGAGCATGAGTCCATGTGTTGTGCCTAACATGATAGTACCTAAGAAGAAGATTGGGACTGGAGAATGTCTGCATTGATTCTGATGTGAATTTTGTATAGACAACGCCAACTCACCAAAGAACTTAGACTTCAAATTTGATTAAAGCAACGCACCACAAATTCGAACTCTAGGCGAAAATGATAAGAATGGTGATTAAAGCAAACACCTCAAATCCTAGAACTATCCTCACGTGAGATAAGCACAAAGAACTACTCACTTTAAACGGAATCCTCACAAGAAATTCTCTCAAAAAATGTGTTTACTTCGTGAAACAATAAAAACCGGAAACAAAACTGTTGTTTAATCACTCAATCTGAAATTGTATGATGTATTTAATCTCTATGTATAGCTAAACAATATCACACAATATTTGAGAAGCCCTAAACAGAGCCTAACTCATTAGATATATGTTATATAACAAACTAAGATTAGGTCACAAGAAATCTTCACAAAACCGGATACAATCTTGCACATAATTTTGTAATCTGATTTCTAGTCTAAAATCTAGGTATTTGAAAATCAACTCTAAGACCACTATTTCCGAAAAAAAACAAAGCTTAAGTTGACCAAGCAAAAAACACGGTGGAAATCAGCGTGACAACGTTTGCCCAAATCTTCAAAAATCTTTACAAAATCCCGCAATATAACTTGGCTATGTTTCTCGTTGATTTTTGTTGGACTTCGATTTCCAGAACTCAAGAAACTCTTCACGATTCAATCTTTTATTTCAAGAAAACCTTTCATTTTTGTGTTAAGCTGATTCCATCAACCATGACTAATAAACTAATCAAAGATAAATCACAAAACACCATATGTAAAACCCTATCAAAATGACCGTGGAAGAAAAACCCAATAGCTGAACATTCTTAAACTACTAACGTATACTGGCTTGAAAAAAATTTTTGAACCGGAGTAAGCTGTACATGTCACATCACAGTTAAAAATTCACCCTAGCCAACAAGAAGCTTCTGTGTCTCCATAAGCCACTAACTCTACCAAGGTTGCATCTTGGTTTCCACTTCAATCAAACCCAAAACCCCGAAGTTTTGATATTGAAGTAGTTCAGATTCAAGGGCAGACGTTAATAATATAACCGTTCAAGTATAGGTTTCCGATACCTGATTGGATTGATATTAGATGAATTACATGGTTTCTCAATTGTTTTCAAAAATTGATGTTAAAGGAAGTGGCTATCATCAGATTCGAATGAAGGAAGGTGATGATGTGGAAAAACAGGTTAAAACAAAAAATAGGGCTATGAATGGTTAGTCATGTGATGTGTGTGAATTTGTTATAGACCAATGCCACTCCACACAAGAAACTTAGACTTCAAATTTGATAAAGCCACGCACCACAAAATCTGAACTTCTAAGGCGAATAATTGAGTGATTTGATTAAAGCAAAGCACCCTCAATCCTTAAGACATACTCATGTGAGATAAAGCAAAAGCACCACTCACTCAATCGAATTCTCACAAGAAACTCTAAAATTTTGTTTTCTTCGTGAAAACAATAAAAACCGTGAAACACTTAGTGTTTAATTACTCAAATACTGAATTTATTGGTATTTTACATCCTATTTATAGGCTAAACATATCACATATATTTCAGATTCTAAACATTATCCTAAAATACCGTTAGATATATGGTAAAACAAACTAGATTAGGATAACAAGAAAATCTTATCAAAAACCGGATACAAATTTGCACCATTATTTTGTAATCTGATTCTAGTCTAAATCTTATATATTTTTGCAAATCAAATTAGGACCATATTTCCGAATAAAAACCCAAGGTTGACCAAGTCAAACAACTTGAAAAAAACCGTTTGTTACAACGTTGCCCATCTTCCAAAATCTTTCAAAAATTCGCCATATAACTGCTTGATTTTCCGTTGATTTTTTGTTGGATTGCGATTCAAGGAACTTCAAGAAACTCTTCACGATTCAATCTTTATTTCAAGAAGCAAACTCCATTTTTATGTTTCCCATGCTTGATTCCATCAACCTGACTCATAAACTAATCAAGAAAATAACAAAAACCCCATATGGTAAAACCCTATCAAATGACGTGGGAAGAAAACCATATAGCTCAACACTTCTAAACTACTAACTATATTTGCTTTACATTTACGTGAATAGCTTGTGCATGTCACCATGCACAGTAAAAATCCACCTAGTCAACCCTAGAAGCCTTGTGTCTCCATAAGCCACTAACTCCCCCATGGTTGCTTCTTGTTTTCCACCTTCAATCAACCCAACCTCGAAGTTTTTGCTCATTGATATGCGTATCATCCTCCTCTTCTTCAAAAGAGTTTGTCCTCACCTCGAAGTTGTCATCAGGAACATAAGGAGCTAAATCACCAATGTTGAAAGTAGCATGGACCCATTCTCCTGGTAATTCCAATTTATAAGCATTATCCCCACTTTACTTATGATCTTAAACGGTCCATCACAACGAGGATAAGTATTCTTCCTTTGATTTGGAAATCTTTCCTTCCTCAATGTACCAAACCAAAATCCCTTCTTTGTAGACATGTTGTGAATTTATGTTTGTTTTCGTGCTTTGTAAAACCATTAACTTTCTCAATTCGAGCCCTTACTTCTGCATGAGTTTTTGCGATACTCAACCTTAGTCTTGGCATCTTTGTGTACCAACTCCCTTTAGGATACTTACAAAAATCAATTGGTAACTTGGATTGACTCCATAGACAATCGTCGAAGGTGGGTGCTTAGTAGCATAAGTAGGTGACCGATTATAAGCAAATTCCAGCATGAGCAAGCTTCAATCCCAATCTTTTGTGTTTTACTAACCAAAACACGCAACAAACCCTAGTGTTCGATTGTGACCTCTGTTTGGCATCTGGTTTGAGGATGATAAGATGTGCTAAACAAAAGTTTCGTGCCTATTAACCTCCAAAGTGACTTCAAAAGTAGCTTGAACTTTGTGTCTCTATCACTTACAATAGTCTTTGGAACCCCATGTAACCTTATGATGTCTTTAAAGTAAATCAGCCACATTCATAGCATCATCTGTCTTGTGACATGGTGTAAAATGAGCCATCTTTGAAATCTATCAACCACTACCATAATAGCATCTTTCCTCTTGTGTCTTGGTAACCCTACAAAAAATCCATAGAAACATCCTCCCAAGGTCCCTCTGGCACTGGCAATGGAGTATAAAACCTGATGAAAGGCTGCCTTTGCCTTTTGACAAGTAGCACATTGAGCAATTGGCTCTCAACATCAACAATCATCTTTGGCCAATAAAAATGTTCTTTGCAACATGGTTAGTGTTTGTAAGCCAAAATGTCCAGCAATACCTCCTCCTGAGCCTCCCTTACTAGCAAACTCACGTATAGAACATTTGGTATGCACAATAGATTACCTTAAACAAAACCCATCATGTAGCACATAGGAACTCATAGACCCTTTGAAAGTTGCGCCATTATTGGTCCAAAATCACCATCTTGCTCGTAAAATTGTGTATCAACTCTAATCAAGCAACTTAAAGTTCAAACACCAAGTAAAGTATACCTTCTTGAAAGCATCAGACAAAACATTAGACTTTCCCGTTTTGTACTTTGAAGAAAGTGAAGATTGCAAAAAATTCAACCCACTTAGCATGTCTGGATTCAATTTTTGTTGACCATTAATGTGCTTCAAAGCTTCATGATCAGAATGTATATGAAGTGATTAGGCCCTATAATAGTGACTCCAATGATCCAAACTCTAATAATGGCATAGAACTCCTGTCATATGTAGAAGTTCAGTTTAGCACCATTCAATTTTCACTAAAGTTAAGCATTGGCCTCCTCCCTTGTACTAGAACAGCACCAATTCCAACCCCATTGCACCGTCTCAACTTCAAATGGTTTAGAGAAATCTGGTAAAGCTAGTAAGCGTGTTACAAAAGCAACTTCTTAATCAATTCAAAAGCTTCTTGTGCCCCCCTAGTCCACTCAAACTTAGGCTTATCCTTCTTAATGCATTCGGTTATAGG
This sequence comes from Suaeda aralocaspica, assembly GCA_016808085.1. NCBI lineage: Eukaryota > Viridiplantae > Streptophyta > Magnoliopsida > Caryophyllales > Amaranthaceae > Suaeda > Suaeda aralocaspica. The sequence goes on from PYUH01000382.1 coordinate 97,401, forward strand.
AGCAACACAGATGAAAATTCTTCACAAACCTCCTATAGAACGAGGCTAACCTGAAAAGCACGTACTTCGTCACGTTCTTTGGTGTTGGCCATGATTTTATGAGTTCACTTAGATGGATCAACAGAAAACCCATCTTTGGACACAATATACCCCAAAAACGTCAACTTGGTACCTGAAATAACACTTTCAAGCTTAGCATAGAGCTTTGTTCTCGTAATGTCCCAAACACACTCCTTAGATGGCTTAGATGATCATACACCTCTGGTATACACCAAAAATCATCTAAAATACCACTACAACTACCAATGTATGGCTTTAAAACTTCATTCATTCAACCTCAATAAACGTACTAGTGCATTAGTTAACCCAAAAGGCATGATTACCATTCATAAAGCACTAGTCTTTGTTTTAAAACCTGTTTTCCATTCATCACCTTCCTTCATTCGAATCTGATGATATCCACTTCTTAAATCAATCTTTGGAAAATAATTGAGAACCATGTAATTCATCTACAATCATCCAATCTAGGTATAGAAACCTATACTTGACGGTTATATTGTTAACTGCCCTGAATCAATACACATCTCCACGTCCCCATCTTTCTTAGGTACTAGTATGTAGGCACAGCACATGGACTCATGCTCTCCCTCACGTATCCCCTCTCCATTAACTCCTCATCTGCCTTTGTATCTCCTTTTTCTCCTCTGATTACATCTATATGCAGCTTGTTAGGAATTTGAGACCAGGAATAAGATCAATTTGATGTTCAATCCTCTTATTGGTGGTATCCTGGTGGTAACTCATTAAGGAAACACATTGAAAACTCATTCAACATAGGTTGCAAAACCTAGGAATTTCTGGGGCTTCGTCTTGCACCTCTTTGGCTAACAACATGTAAGAACATAGAACTTGTTTCAACTCCCTTCTAACTCCTTTCCACCCACCAACAAAACACCTTTAGAATTACCCATGCTTTTTTTAGGTTTAGAAATCATCAAGGGTTTTAATGCATATGATTTTTCATTAGGGTTCTTGCGCACACATATAGACATTGTTCTTCCATTAACTCACAAAACGGTCATATTGCCAAGTCTACCCAATAATATATGACAAGCATCATAGGACAAACATCACAAGTACTTGATCCTAAAATTTACCAATTTAAACGCAATCAAGGCTTGTTTGTTTACCTAACATCGCTTGGGTTGCTAAGCCATGTAGCTTGTATGGTTGAGGATGTATCTTTGTAGGTATTGCAGTTTTCCACCAACAACGTAGATACTACATGTGCAACTTCCAGTATCTATGATCACATCACAAAGCTTGCCTTGAAATTACACCTTGTGAGAAAATTATATCCCTTGACTCTCCAAGGGTTGTTGCATTTTGAGATTGTAATACCCTACGTAACACCAAGGATTGGCCTTGTGTTCTGGTTGGACTTCCTCCGTTTCTCCTCCATATTTTCATAATTGGCATACTCTTCCTCTCCCTCATCCCCATACATCTCCCCTCTTCTTCAAGGCTTTCCCCATACCAATCTCGAGTTGTTGTGACCCTAGCATGAGGACAATCTCTTTGAATGTGACCTTGCCCTTTACACTTGAAACAAACAATGCGTGAATCACTACTTTTGGGTTTTGAAGTTGAAATCTTTTCCTTGATGAAGGGTGGTTTTATAACTTTATCAAATTTTGTTTTTGAGGAAAAGTATCACGTCTTTCCTTAGGGTCATAAGTTTTGAAGTATGTCTTGGCTTACGCGCAACTGTTTCTCAACCCTTGCTGCCACTCTACAAAACTTCATCGAAGGCCCAATAAGGTTGTAATTCGACTTTCTCCCATTATTTTTCATCTAGACCAGCCACAAAACGATCCACTTTGTGGTCCTCCTTCTCTTCCAAATCACAAATCATGATCAATTTTTCAAACTCCACAATGTTATCATCAACCGTTTTTCTATCTTGTTTTAATGTATGCATCTTGATGAAATTGTTTTGCTCGAAATCTTGAGGAACAAAACGTTTCCTCATTCTCTTTTCAATTAGACCATGAAGATTATTTTGATCTACCTTTTTCCTTCTCTTTCTTTGTAAACCCTAAGCCATAAACTTGCATAGGAAGTGAGTTTTAATTCCGCCAATTTATAGGACTTTGATCTCATATTCTTTGTAAACGAAAAAATCCTCTCAACCCTACGAATCCAATCTAGAAATTTTTCAGGATCATACCTCCATATTAACTCAAGGAATTTCGAGTTTAAGATTTCGATCATCATCCCTCATCTTCCCCTATGTTTGTGCCTTGATCTGGTTCCTCATCGTCACTAGAACTTGATGAATATCCCTTTTTTGGTTTACGTACACTCTCACACTTTCTTGCTCACTTTTCACTTGAGATGAGCCTCCCTCTTGTTAGATTTAGTAGGAGTTTTTTTTGTAGAAGCCATGATGGTTAGGTCTTCATCTAAACGAGCCTTTAACTCGTCAGTCTCCCTTCATACGTAGCTCCTTGCTTGAGCCAAGCTCAAACTTTCGTAAATCCTTGTGGATTTTCATCCTCCACTTCTTGAGCCATGATAATTGATATTGAACACTTGAGATTGAACGAATTCTACAAGAAAGCACAAAAGTTGATGTGAATTTTGTTAAGACCAACGCCACTCACACAAAGAAACTTGACTTCAAATTTGATAAGCCACGCACCACACATCTGAACTTCTAAGGAATAATTGGTAGAATTTGATTAAAGCAAAGCACCCTCAAATCCTAAGAACTATCCTCACTGTGAGATAAAGCAAAAGCACACCACTCACTCAATCGAATTTCTCACAAGAAATCTCAAAATTTTGTTTCTTGTGAAACATAAAAACCGGAAACACTTAGTGTTTAATTACTCAAATCTGAATTTTATTGATGTATTTTACATCCTATTTATAGGCTAAACATATACATATATTTCAGAAATCTAAACATATCTAACTACCTTAGATATATGGTAAAACCAAACTAAGATTAGGATAAACAAGAAAATCTTATCAAAACCGGATACAATATTTGACCATATATTTTGTAATCTGATTTTAGTCTAAATCTTATATATTTGCAAATCAAATTCTAGTGACCATATTTCCAAATAAAACCCAAGGTGACCAAGTCAAACAACTTGAAAAACCGGGTTGACAACGTTGCCCACTCTTCCAAAAATCTTTCAAAAATCTCGCCATATAACTTGCTTGATTTTCCGTTGATTTTGTTGGACTGCGATTTCAAGAAATTCAAGAAACTCTTCAAGATTCAATCTTTATTTCAAGAAACCTCCTTTATGTTTCCCATGCTTGATTCCATCAACCTTGACTCATAAACTAATCAAGAAAATAACAAAACACATATGGTAAAACCCATCAAATGACGTGGGAAGAAGAAACCCATAGCTCAACACTTCTAACTACTAACTATATTGCTTTACATTTACGTGAATAAGCTTGTGCATGTCACCATGCACACGGTAAAAATCCACCCTAGTCAAACCTAGAAGCCTGTGTCTCCATAAGCCACTAACTCCCCATGGTTGCTTCTTGTTTCTCACCTTCAATCAAACCCAAACCCTCGAAGTTTTGCTCATTGATATGCGTATCATCATGCCTTTGGGTTAACTAATGCACCTAGTACGTTATGAGGTTGATGAACGAGTGTTAAAGCCATACATTGGTAAGTTTGTGGTGGTGTATTTAGAGATATCGTGGTTTATAGCAAGAATGTTAATGATCATCTAATTCATTTGAGGAGTGGTTTGAGACATTATGTGAACAAAAGCTCTATGCTAAGCTCGAAAGTGTTATTTCATGGTCCAAGTGTGACATTCTTAGGGTATATTGGTCCAAAGATGGGGTTTCTGTTGATCCATCTAAATAAAGTAGAAGCTATAAAATCATGGCCAACACCTAAAAGTGTGACAGAGGTACGTGCTTCCATGGGTTAGCCTCGTTTTATAGGAGGTTTGTGAAGAATTTTTCATCTGTTGTTGCTCCTATGACCGAATGTCTTAAGAAGGATAAACCTTAGTTTGAGGGGACTAGGGGGCACAAGAAGCTTTTGACTTGATCAAGAAGTTGCTTTGTAACACACCCATACTAGCCTTACCAGATTTTTTTTAAACCATTTGAAGTTGAGACGGATGCAAGTGGGGTAGGGATTGGTGCTGTTCTAGTACAAGGAAAGAGGCCAATTGCGTATTTTAGTGAGAAATTGAATGGTGCTAAATTGAACTATTCTAGTATGACAAGGAATTCTATGCCATTATTAGAGCTTTGATCATTGGAGTCATTATTTAAGGCCTAATCACTTTTCTTCTAATCACTTTTCTTCAAAATACAAAAGGGAAAATCTAATGTTGTGGCTGAGCTTTGTCCAGAAGGTATACTTTGCTTGGTGTTTTGACACTCAAGTTACTTGGTTTAGAGTTGATAATTCAGTTTTACGAAAAAGATGGAGACTTTGGACAATATGGCGCAACTTTCAAGGGTTCTATGAGTTCCTAGTGCTACATGATGGGTTTTTGTTCAAAGGCAATCTATTGTGCATACCTAAGTGTTTCATACGTGAATTACTAGTAAGAGAGGCACATGGAGGAGGCATTGCTGGACATTTTGGAATTACAAAGACACTAGCCATGTTGCAAGAACATTTCTATTAGCCCAAGATGATTGTTGATGTTGAAGCTATAATTGCTCAATGTGCTACTTGTCAAAAGGCAAAGGCGGCCTTCCATCAAGGCTTACACTCCATTGCCAGTGCAGCAGGGACCTTGGAGGAGTGTCTATGGATTTCATTGTAGGGGTGCCAAGGACAGAAGAGGCAAAGGATGCAATTATGGTAGTGGTTGATAGGTTTTCAAAGATGGCTCATTTTACACCAGTCACAAGACCGACGATGCTATGAATGTGGCTGACTTGTATTTTCGAGACATCATAAGGTACATGGGGTCCAAAAAACCATGTAAGTGACAGAGACACAAAGTTCATGAGCTACTTTGGAAGTCACTTTGGAGATTGATAGGTACGAAACTTTTGTTTAGCACATCTTATCATCTCAAACAGATGGCCAAACAGAGGTAACAAATCGTACACTAGGGGTTCTTTTGCGTGGTTTGGTGAGTAAGACACAAAAAGATTGGGATTTGAAACTTGCTCATGCTGAATTTGCTTACAATAGATCACCTACTTATGCTAATAACACTCACCTTTCGAAATTGTCTATGGAATCAACCCTTAAACAATTGACTTTGTAAGTATTCCTAAAGGGAGTTGTACACAAGGATGCCAAGACAAAGGTTGATTACATGCAAAGCTACACGCAAAAGTAAGGGCTAGAATTGGAAGGTAAATGATATTTACAAGGCAAGAGCAAACAAACACAAATCACAACATGTTTACAAGAAGGGGATTTGGTTGGCTACATTTGAGAAAGGAAAGGTTTCCAAATCAACGAAAGAATAAGCTTATGCCTCGTTGTGGTGGACCGTTCAAGATATAAGTAAGGTGGGGGACAATGCCTATAAATTAGAATTGCCAGGAGAATATGGAGTTCATGCTACTTTCAACATTGGTGATTTAGCTCCTTATGTTCCTGTGATCAACTTCGAGGTTTGAGGACAAACTCTTCTGAAGAAGAGGAGGATGATGTACGAATATCAATGAGCAAAACTTCGATGGTTTGATAGAAGTGGAAAACAAGATGCAACCATGGGAGAGAGTAGTGGGCTATGAGGAACAAGGCTCTCTAGGGTTGGCTAGTGGTGAATTTTTAAGTAGCATGGTGACAGTACAAGTTTCCTCACGTAAAAATCAAGCAAGCACAATTAGTAGTTTAGGAGTGTTGAGCTATATGGGTTTTCTTCCCACTTCATTTGATAGGGTTTACCATATGGTGTTTTGTGATTTTCTTATTTAGTTTATGAGTCATGGTGATGGAATCAAGCATGGGAAACACAGAATTGAAGGTTTCTTGAAATAAAGAATGAAGCTCAAAGGGTTTCTTGAAGTTCTTGAAAATGGAAGTCCATCAAAAATCAAAGGAAACTATAGGGGTTATATGGCGGGATTTTTTGAAGGATTTTGACGATTCTGGGCAAAGTGTCAAAGGTGTTTTTTGTGTTGTTTGACTTGGTCAACTTCAGTTAGTTAGTTGGAAATATTGTCCTTAGATTTGTTTCCCAAAATTTCTAAGATTTAGGCTAGAAAATCAGATTATAATTATATGGGCAAGATTGTATCCGGTTTGTGGAGATTATCTTGTTATCCTACTTAGTTTGTTATATACCATGAATCTAGGGTAGTTAGGATTTGTTTAGGATAATCATATAGTTGTGAATGTTTAGCTATAAATAGGATGATTAAAATACATCAATAAATTCAGATAGATTGATTGAAAACACATATTGTTTCTGTTTTATTGTTTCACGTAAGTAAACATAATTTTGTGAGGATTCTTGTGAGGAATTTGATTAAGTGAGTGTGCTTTGAGCTATCTCACGTGAGGATAGTTTTAGGATTTGAGGGTGCTTGTCTTTAATCAAATTCTATCAATTATTCGCTTAGAAGTTCGAATTGTTGGTGCGTTGCTTATCAAATTGTGCTCTAAGTTTATTTTGGTGTGGAGTGGCGGTTGTTTATAACAAAATTCACATCAATAGATGTCCACTGCTTGAATCTCATTCAAATTCACATCATCAATTTTGTGTGATTATTGGATAATTGTGAAAGTTGTCTGAAAACTTAGGTGTATGGGATGCTGTCTGTGGGTGTGTGGGT
>PYUH01000382.1:105359-144457 GCA_016808085.1 Suaeda aralocaspica
TCAAAGGAAAAGCAAGAAAAGTAAGCATCTATCACCGTGAGTCCGCTGACTAAAAACTCACGAAACAACGCCCTCCACGCATATGCATATTCTGCTGCAGAATAAATGAACACGGACAACACAAGGAAAAAGAGAACCAGCTTGTTAGAATGATCAGAGCGAAACGCAAGGACAGTTCCCGTCCTCCTATTCCGGTTTATAGGGATAGATTTATATATCAAGAAAGCGAAGTAAAAGGAAAAGAAGAAATACCAAAGAATTTAATTGGGAGGAAAAGGAAGAAGATATGAGAAGGGGAAAGGGTTCAGGAATAAAACGCGTGGGGGTGATGAATAAGAAAACGAAAACGGGACACTGTCGTTTACAAGGTTCTTGTAGCTTTGTGCTTTAAGATACACATGGCATCCCACGTCGGGACTGGGAGTTCGTCTATAGGACATGGCAGACGGGCTGTGCAAGTATTATGCGCTATGTAATTACACAATATCTCTACCTCTGCATCAAATTATTGCGCAACTGATTTTTGAGCACGTAATCGAACTATTGTGGTGGCGTCTACGCACAGTTTCTCATTTCGAAATGTCTACTTACTTTCATCATAAGACTATTACCTAATCTATCTTTTTGGTGGAGGTTCTCTGTTAGTTCATACACCAAAATTCCACAATCAGCATCCAAACATTGCCATTCTCCACGGTTCTGAGGATGCCCCCTCTGATTCGTTAGGGGGGTGTCTCCGGGCACGATTTAATATCCTGCCCCCCCCATAGATTTACGATCCTGCTTCTGCAATCCAGATCGCGCTGATGCCGGCGCCGGCTGGAGGCACCGAGAGGGGTTAGGAGGGAGGGAAACTGAAGTCGTTACCCTTCTGCGCCGCTATCGAACTTTTCCCTGTTTACCCCTTCTTTGATTCCAGGAAGGACTCCCTTTTTGTCGAAGATCGGGTGACGGCGTCGGTATCTCTGCCGGCTCCCGAAACTAACGGTGGACGGTGGCATTCGGCGTGAGTTGTAATTATGTGTTCCCTTTTCTGTCCCTCACAGACCTGAACATTTGGGAATGCGATGATCAACTCCTTAGATGCTCAATCCACTAATTGGCTCTAGGTAACTACTGTTCCGTGTAAGGTCAAGCTGCTATTACAGGCTACACACTTCTGAAAACTTCAGTTGACAACTTTTACGGGGGATGAAAACCCTATTTCAATGCGAATAGGAATAAAAGCTCAATGGGTGTGTTCAAATCACCTATCTCTATGACCATCCTTGGCTCGCCACCACCTTAATGAATACATAATTTACACATGAAGAATCTAGGATTTTCGAGCATCCCTCTTCAGTAACAATCCATGAATTACCCTGCATCCGATTCACTGACAGTAAATTAACAAAATAGTCAACATTCAAATTCACTCAGTGACTTAACTATAGGTGTTAGTAATCCGGTCAAGGGTTCTCCAAATCGAAGACAGATCAATATTCATTCACATGTAGAGATTCTTTCTCTCACGTAACTTAGAATCTTCTATGCATCTCGACGCGCGACCAACTATCCAAACTTCTACAAAACAACGGTCATAAAGAATTAAATGAAAGAACCAAGGTCTTACCGATCCCTCCCCATCTATAAATATGACAAGCACGCATATTACAAACATCACAAGTACTTGATCCTAAGATTTAACCAATTTTAAAACGCAATCAAAGCGTTTTTTTTTTACCTTGAACATCGCTTGTGTGTTACTAATGATACCCAATTCGTCGCTTTTATTATTTGATTGAATGTACCTTCTGATAGAATTCGTTGTAGCTTTTCCATTCCAACCAACAAATGTAGAGACTTCCATATGTTGGTCAACTACCACTCCTCATTCGATAACTCTAAATCACCATTCACAGGCAATCTAATTCACTTTCCCCAGTGATCCCACCAAGTACTTGGTCCCCCCTTGTTTTCTCTTGTCTACTCTCGCGCCAACGTGTTTTCTCACCCATGTTTTTTTCTTTTCCCAGCTCCCCATCCCTTCGATCAGCACTGGACGCAAATATCTCAATGATTCAAGAGTAGCCTTGTATGTCTCCTCGGTTTGACCTTGCCTATCATTCGCTTAGCCGGAAAACAATGTCAACATTATAGCTGCAATCCAAATAATCATCTTTCTCCATCTACAATATGGCACGAATCTCATGAGTTGAAGATCATACATTGCATACACTTTCTCTCTTCTCTTCCTCTCCTCTCATATCTGCCCATACTACATAGTACATAATAAAAAAAGAAAGCAATATGACGACAATAAAAAAAGCGCAAAAATACTCTATTCTCCTTTTCTACAACGTATACAATATTCACTTTGGATTTTCGTCTCAGATTCTCATACACATAGAACTTACTGAACACCAATTTCGAGTTGTTCTGACCCACATATGCAATGAGCCACAGATCTAGCTCTGAATGATTCACCTTTTAAGAAAAAAAAGGCATGCTGCTGTAGAAACTAAAAGATACACTTGACACTAAATCATAGACATCAGACGTGTAATAACACTGATTGTCTTAGCTCCTTCGAGTGCTCTGAGCACTGTTGATGCTAGCTAGAATGCCTTGATGTGAAAGAGGTAGGATTATAGTAACGGCTAAGTGTAACTAACTTAAGAGTCATCACATCATCTCATTCAGTGAGAAAGGTAATTCACGTTTTCCTAGACGGAAGTCTTGAATTATGGTTTTGCGCTTACATGTCAATCTGCTGGCTATGGGACTAGGGGCTCAAACCCTTGGCCTCGTGCTGCTGGGCATTATGTACTACTATTATCTGATACACACTGCAAAGGTCGCAATACAGGTTGATAATATCCACGATACGAAATGAAAAAAGGTCTGCTTCTCAGCACTTATAATAACCATTCGAACTTAGGTCATCGATAAGAGCAGAGTATTCAAGCTCTGAAGGACAAGACTGAGTTCTAATGCATCACTCCTTAGTAAGTCCGTTGCGCCTGTACCTCCTTCTCCTTCTAAATCCCCAACCATGATTCCATTTTTCACGTCTGCAGATTACAAAATAACAGACTAGAACAACGTAGTGACTGATCATCAATCAGGATCTTGACTATTACTGTCTTGGTCGAATAGTAGTGCACACTCTTAATAATAGTTTTTTGTTGCAATGGGGTGTGAGAGGTTTACGATTTGTATGTGACATAATCCATATACTGTTATGTCTCAATCTACTACTCATCCTCATTTAATTTAGACCCATGAAGAGATCTGTGACTACCTCTTCCTTCTTGTCCTTTGTAACCCTTCAAGCCATAACTGCAATAGGAAGTGAGTTTTAACTCCGGCACTTTGTAGGACTTATGATCATCATACTCCTTGTAACGAAAAAATAATCCCTTTCAACTCACGATTCCATAATGTACATACAGAAAAATTTGTATCAGGATCATAATCAGGCAGTTCAGCTATCCAGTAACTCAGGAATTGTACGAGTTTTAAGATTTCGATTCATCATACAGCTCTCGATCCTAGCATTCCCTACTTTGTGCCGTATCTAGGTCCAACATCGTCACTAACGTTGAGGGTAGCCCTCGTTGGTTTACGCAACTCTCCTCACACACCTTTCTTGCTCCTTGAACTTGAGGATGAGCCTCCCCAAATATGTGACCAGTAGATTGTAGTAGGTAGTTTTCGCCTCTAAGTCAAATGGTCCATCATAATCCACTAGATAGACGTGGTTATAATTGACTCGACTGAAAATCAGCCGTAATAATCGAGGCCTTTTCAACTCCGAAAACAAAAACTCGTCCAGCTCATCTCCCCTTGCCTACGTAGTTCTTATATGCCTGATGTTTGCTCCAAGCTCAACCTTTCGTGAATCCTTGGGATTGTTCATCTCCACCCTCCTTGAGCCATGAGAAATTGATGATGACACTTGAGCTTGAAAACGAACCTCTCCATTAAGCACACAAAAGTTTGCCTGTGCATTTATGTTATCCCACACCGCCATCCCCCCGCTCCCCCCTCATAGGCACAAATTGTGAGAATCAAGCACCACAAAGTCGACTTTCCGGCGCCTACCTTGATCGATTTGATTACCCTCCCACCGCCCCCTCCCATCCTAGCACACACTCCTCCCCGTTAGACATCCCCCCGGCCAACCGCACCACTCCCTCCTCGCATTAATCGCGTCACCCTCATACCTCCCCCCCATATCTTGTTGTCCCAATTCACTTGCCCCCCCTCCCCTTCCTCCCCTACTAATTTTAGTAGGGTTTTTTTGTTCAATGCAATCTAATCTGAATTTTTTGATGTATTTTTACATCCTTTATAGTCTAAACCTATCACACAATATATGAATAAAAGAATATCCAAACACTTCCAAACCTAGCCCCGCTAGCTTCAGGTATACCAAACTAATATTAGGATAACAAGAATAATCCCCACAAGACCGGAGTACATCTTGCGCCATAAATAATTTATCTGATTTCTAACCTAAATCTTAGAATTTTGGGACAAAATCGTAAGGAAATGAAACAAATCTAAGGACAATATTTCCAACTAACTAACTGAAGTTGACCAAGTCAAACAACACAAAAAACACCATTGACAACGTTGCCCAGAATCGTCAAAATCCTTCAAAAATCCCGCCATATAACCCGCTATAGTTTCCTTTGATTTTTGATGGACTTCCATTTTCAAGAACTTCAAGAAACCCTTTGAGCTTCATTCTTTATTTCAAGAAACCTTCAATTCTGTGTTTCCCATGCTTGATTCCATCAACCATGACTCATAAACTAAACAAGAAAATAACAAAACACCATATGGTAAAACCCTATTACGTGAGGAAACTTGTACATGTCACCATGCATACGTAAAAATTCACCCTAGCCAACCCTAGGAGCCTTGTGTCTCCATAAGCCACTAACTCTCCCATGGTTGCATCTTGTTTTCCACCTTCTATCAAACCATCGAAGTTTTGCTCATTGATATTCGTATCATCTATGAACTTAATGCGTAATCCTATGGGCTTGAACGTGGATAGAAGGCAAACATGGGATACAAGACTCTCATGGGACGTGCCCATAGAGGAATAATAGCCTTTGGATGCAAAGAAGGAAAGGTAAAGCTAAGTGTGTTTGTTGAGCCTATGGTTTTTTCCCACTCCACTTGGTAGGGTTTTTCTATATGGTGTTTTTGTGATTATCTTGGTAAGTCTATGAGTCATGGTTGATGGAATCCAGCATGAAGAATAGTTTCTTGATTAAAAGATCAAATCTTGAAGCATTTCTTGAAGTTTCTGGGAGATCTTGAAAATGGCGCAAAATTGACGAAACAAATATTGGTGGGAATTTAGACGATTTTCAATGATCTTGGGCACCAAGTTAATTCGTGATTTTTAGTCTTAATTCTGATAATTATCTTGTTTATTAAATATTTAGTCAAGTTGTTAGGATAATTTCTTGATTAGTTAGTTAGTTAGAGTTTGTTAGGAAAGATAAGATCAAAGTGCAAGTTGCATGATGATAAGGCAATCTTATCTATAGTTTGTTATGCAAGTTGCACACAAGTAGTATTTATTTACCTCTCTTGTGCGTGATTCTTAAGTAGATTTTAGTTACGATTTTGTTGTTGATTATACCTATAAATAATCTCAACAATAGGATGTAATTAATTAAGTTTTGATTCACAAAAATAAAGATACACTAGTTTGCGTCAAAAATTTAGGCGTCACTTTTTTTGTTCCTACTTTGTGATTTTGGATTGAATTACATTGATAGAATCCTAATTAGTTGTTCTCTGGATTGGTTTAATTAATTAGCATTCAATCAAATTTATTTGGGTTTGATAACTAAGGTTGAATATTTTCGTGAGTTTTGAGTGTTATTTGCGAGTACCACTTAAAATACACATCAATTTGGTATCAGATTTAAGGTTTTCGATTACTTATGGCGGAAGAGGAGTTTCTTGAGGCTACTAAAAACTTCCAAAGGGTTGTGCTTGAAAAATTACAACCCTTAGAGTTAGGGCATAAACAAGAGAAGGCAAGGATTGGAGCCCTTGTTCGTCAATCTCAACGACAAAACAACCCTCATAGCATCTATTACAAAGGGAAGGGAAGTGACGAGGAGGATGATGATGATGGTGATCCATCTTCGTTAGATTCAACCCTTGATTGAAAGAAGAAGCCTAAACGAAAGTCTACATTGGATGATCGAGGCATTAAACTTGATGATTTCCATGGTCAAGGTACTCTAAAGGATTACTTAGAATGGGAACGCCAAGTTGAGAACATTGCGGAGTATAAAGGTTTTGATGACCGAAAAACCTTCAAGTTTGCATAAATGCCTTGTGAAGAGTGCAGGAGGGTATGAGGGTTTGAAGGCCAAGAGACTACGTCAAAACAAGGCAAAAATCACTTCATGGGTGAAATTGCATGCAAAGATGCGTGACAAGTATGTCCCAATCGATTTTGAGCAATAAAATTACATCAAACTAACTTCTTTATGCCAAGGATCTATGAGTGTTAACGAATATATTGCTGAATTTGAGAAGTTAGCATTGTTATGTGACCTTCAAGAGAAGGAAAGCATGAAAATTGCTCGATTTTTTAAGGGACTAAATCGTTCCATTGAACGAGAGTTTGATTTGGTGCAATATATTGATTTTAATGATTTGTGTAAGAAGGCATTGAAAGTAGAGAAGCGTTCCAAGGAGGATGGAAAGAAGCCATATGTGCCTTTTACCAAACCTCCATATTCTACTTCATTGAACAAAGAATCAACAAAGCCACAAAACCCTACTCCCACGCCATCTAATGAAAAACCTAAGAAGGTTTTGTCTAAGGCCAAATATGAGGAGAGGCGACGCTGTTTTAAGTGTCAAGGCTATGGACACATTGCTTCTAATTGCACAATGTAACGTCAACTACACATTGATGTTGTTCATCAATGGGAGAAAGAAGAGGAGGAGTTTGACATTATATGTGCTGAGGACACTCATCAAAGTGAGACGGGGGAGGATGGTGGAGAAGATTGTTACAAACAACCACCACTCAATGAGGAAGATGGTCAATTGTTCATGAATAGAAGGGCTTTGCATGTACAAGCCTCGCCAAACAAAGACCAAAGAGAAAATTTGTTCCACACTCGTTGCAAAATAGAAGGGTTTCTATGTACCTTGATTATTGATAGTGGATCATGCACAAACGTGGCTTCTAAGGAGCTTGTTGATCGTTTGAAACTTCCTCAAAGACTCCCTGCTCGTCCATATAAGCTTAATTGGCTTGATGACACAAAGGGGATTGAGGTAAGGAAACAAGCCCTTGTTTCGTTTGATATTGGCAAGTATAATGATGAATTATGGTGTGATGTGGTTCCTATGAGTGCTTGTCAAATACTTTTGGGAAGACCATGGCAATTTGATAGACAAGTGAAGCATGATGGTGAATCTAACGTATATTCGGTCCTTTGTGGAAAGAAAAAGATTGATTTGTTGCCATTATCTCCAAAAGAGATAAAGGAGAACCACGCAAACTCTAAACCTAAAAATACGAAGCCTAGCTTGTTTCTAACAGGAAAAGAACTTGAGCAAGAGGTTGAGCAAGGCACTCCTATGTACATGATTGTGGTTAAGGAAATAGCAAAGGAGTCTAAAGTGCAAGATGAACAATTACAAAAGCTCTTGAACGAGTTCCATGATGTATTTCCGGAAGAGTTGCCAAATGAGTTACCACCTATTCGAGGGATAGAACATGCTATTGATTTTATTCCAGGGGCGCCAATTCCAAATAAACCTACTTATAGGTGTGATCCTGAGGCATCTAAGGAGTTACAGAGGCAAATAGACGAGTTGTTGGAGAAAGGATTGGTTCCTGAAAGCATGAGCCCTTGTGCTGTTCCAGCTATCCTTGTTCTGAAGAAAGATGGAACATGGCGCATGTGTATTGACTCTCGAGCCGTAAACAACATTACTATTGAATATAGATTCCCTATGCCTAGATTAGAGGACATGTTGGATGAGTTACATGGTGCTACGAGCTTTTCGAAGATTGATTTGAGAAGTGGTTATCACCAAATGCGCATTAGAGAAGGAGATGAATGGAAAACGGCTTTCGAAACCAAACAAGGTCTCTATGAGTGGCTAGTGATGCCTTTTGGGTTGTGTAATGCTCCAAGTTCGTTTATGAGACTTATGAATGAGGTGCTACGTTCTTTCTTAAACAAGTTTATTGTTGTTTATCTTGATGATATACTTGTCTATAGTTCAAACATTCATGAGCATCTAGGGGCATTTGAGATTGTTGTTTGATAAGTTGCGTGAACAAAAGCTCTATGGAAAGCTTGAGAAGTGTGATTTCATGCAAGACAAAATCGTTTTTCTGGGATATATTGTTAGTAGAGAAGGTGTTATGGTTGATGCATCCAAAGTAGAGGCCATCATGTCTTGGAAAATTCCATGAAATATACATGAGGTACGTAGTTTTCATGGATTGTTTTCCTGTTTCGTCACAATAAACTATGCATTCCTCAATGTGGAGTTCGTGAATTGTGACGAAACAGGAAACCATCTTGAACTATGTAATTCCGTGAGGGAACCTGCATCTCTTTTGCAAAATCTGGATCCGTGACATATATTTCTTTGATATGTTCAAACCCTAGCACCCGTGTGTTGTTGCTAAAGCAATGAGGTGGGATAGGGACTGTGAGGATTTCGCTGACGTAGACTGGATGCATGAATGGACTGGTTTTCTGTTGACGTACCCTCCAAGTACCTGCAAAAAAGGCACAATAATCCTTGTAGAATTATTTCCCCCTCCGATGCTTAAGTAAGTATTTGTAGGAGAGCAAGTGAACAATAATCAACAAGTAAACAATTCTAGAGAGAAGTTCTAGAGAGAAGTTTTCCCTTTTTAGTAAGTGTTTTTGTCTTAATATTGAGTGTACTTTTTATCAGATTTTTGTGGGCTGTTTATAGCCTCAAGTACAATTTCTTATCCAATGAGATCGCGACACTTGTCCTCATCTCTTTAATTACCTTCCTTCATTTGCCTTATGGGCTTTTAGCACCAAGCTTTTAAGGCCCCATGGTTTGTTTTAGCTCTTTTTCTATTGGCGAATAGAGGCTTGACATGTGGCAAATGTAGGATTACATATGGACCAGTCAGAAAATGACACGTGGTAGTGTGGGGCCCACTCATGGCGAACTCATCACTGCCACGTGGCAATCCCATGCTGGCATTTAAGGACTCATGGTCCAATTGTAGGATGACACGTGGCAGTGTAGGGTCTACTTATGGCAGACTCATCACTGCCACGTGGCAATCCCATGTCATCATCTTATAATAGAAAGAGGGACACGTGGTCCACTCAGAGGCCGACACGTGGCAGCTGACTTGTCATAACCATACGAATGCCCTCTAAGATGGGCTGATAATCCATAACATCATCCCACATGCAAGTTTAATCAAACAGGGCCTTGCGTGCAGCCCATTTACATTTGGGGGGGGGGGGGAATTAGAGGGTTGAAGCAAAGTTTTCCCCCCTTTATTTAAAACCCTCCCTTCTTCTTAAATAGAGGGGAGAAGTAAATTCACTTTTCAACAGTTTAACATTTGTGAATATTTCTAGAGAGGAAAGTAGTAAGAGAAGCAGTAGAAATTAAGAAGAATATTCCAAGGCATTTTCCAGTGAGTTTAGCGATTCAGGCGAGCTGCCTCAGGCAGTAATATGTTTTCAAGATCTAATCTAGCAACTTCTTTACTCAGGTAACTATTACCTGATCACGTTTCATTTTAATTTCTCTTAATTATCGTATCATGTCTTCTAGTTCAGCTTTCCTCTATGCTTTGTACTCAGTTTTTGATGTGTTCCTAGTAATAAGCAGTAGGAGTTGTCAGGTGTTCATCACCTGGCTACCAATATCTAATGCGCAATGCCCCAAATATTCTTTCTTCATTGGGGTCATCGAATAGTCCCATTCCTTCCTGTGCAAGGACGGGCTGAAACCAAAACACACTGCTTCAAGGATATTTACACGCAAGAGATCCAGCAACTCCATTGAGAAGATTGGAGAGATCTGCAAATAAGCTGCATTAGGACACTCGGCTTACTGATTCTGAGACCGAGGTACTGCCACCTCCCCGTAAACCCACCACCGATCCCATGCCAGCGATGCTTTTTGGTGAGATGGGGAGGCATTAACGGCCATTAGAGACATTAACATGTCCTTAATGTAATTCGTTTGATTAACTCACAAAAGCTGTTCACCTTATTCTCCCTAAGAAGGGGGATTCCCTTCTTAGTGCCCAGAGGATTGCTTCGGCATCTATATGTCTATGATAGACATGGGTGTTTCATTCCTTTCTTTCTTCTTTCTTTTAAATCTTCTTAATCGTTATGACTTAGGTTTATGTCAGTTGACCCCAAATTCATGGCATCATATGTAACTTATGACTGCCACTGTAAATTAAATAATCTTAGACCCTCTTCGTTCGGCAGCCTTTGTACATATGCATAAATTAACTAAGGCTGTCGGAATGTAAACAAGGCTATTTTACCCTTTGGCTAATGATGACGATTATATTACCGCCATTGAGAAGTCTAATAAGGCTACCTCTTGGCGAGGTGATTTTGTTTTCATTAAGTATGAAGACCCTAATTTTGTTGCTAGAATGAGTAAGTGGAACTTAAGTCCTAAGTTCAAAGGTAAAGTGATCAACCCACCCAAACTAAATACAAATGACTTAGCCATTTTAGATTTATTTAGAAAAACAACTGCTAAATGGAAAGGGATGACTTATGAGATTCCCTCCAAATGGATTCCTTTCAAATTTCTTTTCACTGACCACAAGTTTCTTGAAGCTTGTGGGTTAGTGTATGGTGGTAATGCTGGTAGGTTACCTTTTCTCTTTTTTTTTTTTTTTTTTTTTGCATTGTTTTAATCATTGAATTTGTTAAGTGTAAGTAATTCGGTCTTATTTTTGCAGAAAAAGCTTTAAACGAACTACCTGACGAGAAAAAAGGCAAGATGGACCAGGCTGAATTCCTTCGTCGTCTTGCACAATCGAAAGAGAAGATGCCTCTTCAGAAGAGGCAAACGACAGAGGTATAGATACCGGACTTGCCAAAAGTCCTGTCACCCTCATTTCATTCGGCTTCTCTTTGTTTTGATTTAATTATTTTTTTTTTATTATTTTTTTTAACAATGTAACTTACAATTATTATACTTTGTAATAATTAACTTGTAATCATTTAATTAAGAAGTATTCTTATTGATGCCGGATACATTATACTTAAAAATTATTTTATTCATTTGAAAGACTATGTAACACATTCAGTGTTCTTATCAGACGCCGGGTGTGCCAAATTTTATTGCTTATTAATTAGATTCGGCATTCATTCACTTACTATTTTATGTTATTTTCTGTGTTTATATTATTATTATTCTTTACTGGTAATAAGTACTGGATACATCCGGTGCCTTTGTTTTGACACCGGATGTGCCAAAATTTACAGCCCTGTGATTATATTCGGTATCCTCAAATAAGGCCGGATAAAACAAGGGTAAACCAGGATTTTGCACATTCGGCGTCATCGCATGATGCCGAGTGTGCCAAATATTATTTCACTATGATTGCATTCGGTCTACCTCGGGAAGACCGGATGCAAAACATGTGGATTTGGTTTTGGCACATTCGGTATCATGTGATGATACCGAATGTGTCAACCTGTTTTTGGCTTTAAGTTTTCGTAAATCTAAAAAAAACATAAGTGTTTCCTTACTTTCTTATACAATGCTAAATATTTTTACATGTTTCTTATTGTTTATCATTTTGTATTTGTTACTGTTAATTTTCATTATTAGCTTTTTTTTTTTATATTTTCTTCTTTATTTTTTCATTATTTTTTAAAGATAGTAGCTCGGCCTTGTTTCAGAGGCTGAATAGGATTTAATTTTAAAACGGTTCGGCACATTCGGTGTCAACTAATGACACCGAATGTGTCGAATTATGCTTTCGTATGATTCAACTCGGTCAGAAATTACGAAGCCGAGTTGAACGAGTGTAAGTGCAGTTTTGGCACATTCGGCCTCATTTCTGACGCCGAATGTGTCAAATATTCCCTCAAAGGGTGTACTTGGTTAAATGACAATAGGCCGAGTTTTGTGTGTTAGCTTGGAAATTTGGCACATTCGGTATCTTCCATTGAGGCCGAATGTATCGAATCTGCTTCCATATCGACACCACTCGTTCTTTTAGAACTTGACCGAGTAAATCTCTTGTTAATGATGTTTTGGCACATTCAGTTTTCACTTGTGTCACCGAATGTGCTGATGTGGCTAAGGACTTGTGTCACCGAGTTGAGGGTGTGTTAATGCAAGTTTGGCACACTCGGCATGAACTGTTGTTGCCGAATGTGTCAGAGTTTAATAACTTTGTTATTTGAAATTTCCACAACTTATTTTTTTACAATTTTACTTTTTTTGGAATGTTAATTGCTTTGTCTGGGTAATAACTTACTGAATTATCTGTGTGGTTTTGCAGTCAACCAGAGATACCCGACCTTCAGTGTTGGGTAAAGAGAAAAAAGATAAGGGTAAGGAGAAGCTTAAAGCTCTCCCTACTAAGATGAAAAGGAAGGAGAGTTCTACTCCACTCTCCATCAATTCCCCACCAAAGAAGAAAAGGACAGCGTCACTGGCCAGCACCGAATCCTCTCCGGCATCAACCCCAAGTAAGCCGGTTGGGGAGAGTCCTTCGTCGAAGGAAGTCCCTTATAAGAGGAAGGAAAAGGCTGTCAGGACGACCAACAGCCTTCAAAGGGATCCTGTCTTTGACAATCCTTACGAAACTGAGACAGGCCTGATGGATCCGGTCGAGCAAGATGAGGCCAGACGTGATGGCCAAACTATTGGAGGAACTGACCAGGATCCCTCACTCCAGGATCCAAATGATCTTCCTCGTTCTGACAAGAATCCAGCGGCCGGGTTGCAGGAGGCCATTAGGGAGAACATGCCCTTGGAGTTCCTCGACTCGGCTATGGCCACAGGTATTAAGTTTGCACGTAAAGTTTTAACATCTGTCTCGAGTACTCGTTCTGGAGACTCTATTACATCTCCTAGAGACCCTCGGGCTATAATTATTCCATTTCCCACTACAGATGTGGCTGATTCGGAGAAGGACTTCCTAGACGAGGAAGGTGACATCCCTTCTACCTCTAAAACCTTCGACTCCAACTACAAGAAGGAGTTGGTTAGAGAGGTTCTCCGCTGTGGAGATAAAGAGTACAAGGATTTGTTAAGAGGCATCCTTGATGGGAAGCTAGCTCCATGTTTCAACAGTTATATTGAGGTAAATTATTTATTATGCTTTTCTTTTGTTACTAACTTTCAACTGCTTCTTTAATTCTGTCACTTTATTACTTAGTGGATTTTTGCTAACTTGTGGATTTTTCTTTTGATAGATCATCTTTCGGCTTCAATACTTACAAAAATTGGTTGCTCAAACCAAGAAAGAGAGGGCAAAGTCGGCCCGAATGCAAACCATCTGCGAGTCATATCTAAGCGAACAAGTCCGCAGAATCTAAGCTCAAAATTCACATGCTGTGAATGAGCTGTCTGCTTCTTTGGGACAGGCCAAAGAGCAGAACTTGATCATGGCTAAAAGGAACATGGAGCTTTGGACCGAGTTGGAGGAGCACAAAAAAAAGGAATTGGACTTGGAGCAGATGGCCTCTGACAAGAGGGACACCGAGTTAAGGGCGGAAGAGGTTGAGAAGAAGGTTGCTGTCTTAAATGAGCAACTAAGAGAAGCTAACGTCCGGCTTGAAGAGGTTGAGAAAAAGAAAGAGGAGGAACTAAACCAAGCCGGACAATTTGCAGTCCAAAAATATCTGGAAGGGGAAGAATCTACCAGACAAAGGATTGCAGAGGCTTGGACACTCGGCCTCGAGGAGTATGTCCCATTCCAGTACTTTGAAAAAAGACTGGATTATGCAACAAGGGCTCACCTAGCCAAATTATGTGCGAACACTCCTCCCAGCCCTTTCTGCCCCTCTGACGCCGAAGATGAAGAGGAGGAAGCCGGAGATGAAGAAGAGGACAAGGAGAAGGATGGAGCAGGAGCAGACACTACTGCATCCACTACCATAGATCATCCTGCACCAACTGCTCCTTGATTTTTTCTTTTCAATTTATAACTTGTTGTATTGTATAATCTTTTAACAATTTATTCAAGGTTGTTTTTTTAAGCCAATTGTATTATACATTTATGCTTTTAAGCATATTTTATCAATCCATCCCTTTACTTTGTTTACTTTCGTTGCAATTTTTCAATGGTGGATACAACCTATTTGCAAAGCATCTTATATGTTTCTAAGTGTTTTTACTTAGAAATTTCGCAGGTCTGGATACAATCCATTTGCAAAGCATGTTTTATATTTCTAAGTGTTTTTACTTAGAAATATTTGCAGGTTTTATTATTCATAACCCTTAGACTTCATAAAGATATAATTTTCTTAGAAACAAAAATCATGAACCATTGAACATTGGTCTCAGAATTTTAGACTATAAATCACTTAGAGATTTAAAGTATAAGTTGCTCTGATTTAACATTTAAAGGATGAACCAAAAATTTTAACTTAGAGATTTTAGATGACTTAAGAATTTTTAGAAATCCCTTACAAAGATTTTACCCACCAGTCATAACCCCTATAAATAAGCATTGAGATTCAACTTTGACTTAGGGATTTTTACATGAACCAAATACTTGTTAAGTGTTTACAGTATATTTTGACATGTCTGGCGTAATCACATGACACCGGTTGTGTCGAAGTTAGTGATTTTGTTGGTAGACTTAACCTTTTAGGTGTCTTGGCACTGGATGCGTCGCACTTTAATGACACCGGATGTGTCATACTTAATGACGCCGGATGTGCCAAACTTAGTGTTTCTATCATTTGACTCGGTCCCTTTTTGGTGACCTGACACCAAATGTATCTTACTTAATGACACCGGATGTGTCAAAATTAGTGTTTTTAACATTAAACTCGGTCCCCTTTTGGTGACCTAATCGAATGTCAAACCCATGTTTGGCACATCCGGTGTTTGATCCCCTTATGAGTGACTTATTTAAATGTGCTCAAACTCACTTTTGGCACATTCGGTAATTTCAGATGTAACCAGTTAGATGTCCTAACCGGTTGAGATTCATCGCTTTAATCGTTATATTATTCTTTCAATCAATAAGATCCCTGTGTTTACAAACTTTAGACTTTGATTGATTTATTTCTCTTTAGAGGTGATGAATCAATCAACCATATTGATTGCCCCTAAACATAGGGATCGAGATTGTTATTAGTTTGTTTATAGTAAGAATTTTCATCTTAAGACCGAATCTTGGACCTTTAAAGTCGATTTGGTGATCCGTAATCACCTAAGGGAGGTAAAAGTCTCGTATTTCTTTTTCCTCCAAGTATTAAGCGGTGGTTAATTTTCGGGATCCTGCCCTTATTGCTTTCAAAACTGTTAAGCAAGTTTTAACTCATAGTTAAGTGTGGGGCTGTGCCCTTGAGTGCTGAGATCAACATCTATTTAAATAGGTATAAACTTGATATATAGAGGCGAACATTAGAGTAAGAAGAAATTTCATTAATTGCGGCCCGTAGCCAATTGAGTACAACATGAAATTTCTTTCCCCATTGATCAACGTGGATCAAATAGGTGGGCACATGGCCTTACACTATGGCTTCTTGAAACCAAGTTTATAAATAGTATTTTTTCAGATTATTTGTATTTTAGGTTCTGGGTACTTCATACCCATCCAGAGTTTGTAAGCGATAGATTCCATCTCTCAACACTTCAATTATCTTGTATGGACCTTCCCAATTAGGAGTAAGTTTGCCCTGCTCATCAGCTCTCCCAATTGACTTCATCTTCCTCAGCACAAGATCCCCTAACTTCATTGGCCTATGGTTTACCCTCTTGTTATGTTCTCTTGCCATTTTCAGCTTGTACACTTCTTGCCTAAGTAAAGCATTGCCTCTAACTTCAGGTAACATGTCCAAGGTGGCCTTCATCATATAACATAATTCTTAGAGTAGGCTCACACATTTCGGTGGGGAAAACTGCTTTCGATCCATACACAAGCATAAATGGGGTTTCCCCTGTGAAATTCTTTGTTGTTGTCCTGATAGACCAGAGGACATTGTACAATTCGTCCACCCATAAACCTTTGGCAGCATTCAGCGTTTTCTTCAGTCCCGTGCTGATGATCTTGTTGAAGGCCTCCACTTGTCCATTGCCTTGTGGATAGCCAACTGAGGCAAAATGAGCTGAGATGCCTTGATCTTCTAGCCATACTCTTAACTGCGGAGTCTCAAACTAAGGACCATTATCGAACACTATTGACTGAGGTACCCCGAACCTTGTTATTATATTTTTCTAAATAAACCATTTGACATCCCCATGTTTAATACTTCTCATTGGCTCTGCTTCTACCCATTTAGTAAAGTAGTCCATTGCAACTAAGACATACTTCCTTTGTCCTGATGCTTGTGGATATGGACTAAGAATGTCCATTCCCCACTTAGCAAAAAATATTGGGCTCAAAATTGGGTTCAAGTTATTGGCTGGTTTTTGTGGTAAATTACTGAACAACTGACACTTCTTATATCTTTTGACATAGGTCATTGCATCATGTCTCAGACTAGGCCAGTAATACGCAGTTCTTAATGCCTTTTCTGCCAGCACCCTTCCCCCTATATGAGAGCCACAAAACCCCTCATGGATATCTTCAAGAACCTCCTTTCCTTTTTCTGGGGTGATGCACTTTAGTAGCGGATGAGTAAAAGACTTCTTGTATAATTGCCCCTGCCATAAAACAAACCATGCATCTGTAGCTTTCACATATTTTGCTTGTTGTGGATCGTTTGGCAAGGTTCCATTGGTTTCGTAGTCAATAATCTCATCCATCCAAGAGCTTCCTCGGCTGATGAAGTTACCCTCCATCTCCTCTATGCATCTTTTCTCTTTAACTTCCCAAAAAACTGTTCCGGGATTCTCACCAACTGCAGAGCTTGCTAACTTGGAAAGAGCATCAGCTTGATTATTCTCAGACCATGGAATCTGCATGATTTCAAACTTGTCTAGTCCTTTCACTTCCTCTTGAAATATATTCAAATATTTGGCCATGCTAGCACCTCTAGCCTCATAGTCGCCCAAGTATTGGCTCACCATAAGTTGAGAGTCTGACCTTGCTTCTATCTTTTTTGCCCCAGCAGCTCGGCACAGCTTGATTCCGGCAATCAATGCCTCGTACTCAGCCTCATTATTTGATGTTTGAAATTTGAATCTCATGGCATATTCGTAGATGTCACCCTCAGGTGACTTACAAATAATACCTGTCCCACATCCATTCTGAGTGGATGAGCCATCAACATATAAGGTCCAGTGATCAATACTTGGTTTTTCCATAGGCGACCTTGTCATTTCAACTATAAAATCGGCGAAAGCTTGGCCCTTAAGATAGCTTTCCTTGGTTCGAAGGTGATGTCAAATGAGTCCATTTCCAGAGCCCACTTGAGCATTCTTTCCGAAGTTTCCTGGACAAAGCTTTTTTGAGCGGTTGATCAGTGTATACAACTATTTTATGAGAAAGAAAATAGGGCCTCAACTTCCGGCTTGCCATGAACAATGCAAGTCCAAACTTTTCAATCAGAGCGTATCTGATCTCAGCATTCTGGAGTACGTGACTCACAAAGTATACCGGATATTGAACCCCATTTCTCTCAGCTAACAGAACGGCTGAGAGTGCATGGTCTGATACCGCTAAATAAATAAATAAAGTTTCTCTTTCAATGGGACTGATTAATTTTGGGAGAGTATGTAGGTGCTCCTTTAAATGAATGAAGGCTGACCCGGCTTCCATTGTCCATTCGAACAAAGGGCTGCCCTTGCCAGCCTTTGCCTTTTTTTTGATCGTATCAAAGAAATAATGGCATTTATCACCTGTCCTTGATAGGAATCTACTAAGAGCAGCTAGGCATCCGGTCAGTTTCTGCACCTCTTTAACGTTCCGAGGAGAGGTCATATCCAGCACAGCCTTGACTTTGTCTGGATTAACCTCGATCCCTCGTTCATCCACAAGAAAGCCCAAAAATTTTCCAGAAGTTACCCCAAAAACACACTTCTTTGGGTTTAACTTCATCTTATATCTCCTTAATGTTTCGAAGGTTTCTCTTAAGTCCGCCACATGATCTTATATCTCTTTGCTCTTGACAATCATGTCATCGATGTATGCTTCAATGTTCCGTCCCAATTGGTGTTTGAAAACATCATTTACCAAACGTTGGATGGTTGCTGGAGCATTTTTAAGATCGAATGGCATCCTTGTATAGCAATATAGACCCTTTTCAGTTACAAAGGCTGTTTTTTCTTGATCTTCCTCCCATAGAGGAATTTGGTGAAATCCTGAGTAGGCATCCATAAAACTCAACAATGCATGCCCTGCCGTTGAATCAACCAATCGGTCGATCTTTAGCAAAGGAAAGCTATCCTTTGGACAAGCTTTGTTAAGATCAGTATAATCGACACACATCCTCATGGTACCGTTTGGCTTTGGAACCAAGACTACGTTAGCCACCCAGTCAGGATACTGGCATGGTCTAATGAATCCTGCTTCCAAAAGCTTATTCACTTCTTCATCCGCTGCCTTATTGTGAAGTTCACCCAAATTTTTCTTCTTTTGACGGATTGGCTTAGCATCGGGCTTTGCATTCAGCTTATGTACAGCTATACTTGGATCAATGCCTGGCATCTCCTCCACCTCATATGCAAAGACATCCTTGAACTCTCTCAATAGCTTCCTCATCTCTGCCCCAACATGGTCGTCTGGGGCCTGGCCTACCTTGACTGTTCTGTCAGGCTTGACTTCGTCAAGAACGAAATCTTCGTGTTCACCAACTAGCTGAGGCCGAGTTACTTGACTCAAATTATGGTTGGCCATTAGTTCATTTTCAGCTATTCCCTCGGTCTTCCTTTTCTTCGTTGGCTCTTCCACCTCTTCAACCCAAGTAGTAGGTTTAAGAGTGGTGATATATCATTCTCGAGCCATTTGTTGATCCCCACGAAGAGTTGCTACAGTTCCATTGTTACACTCATACTTCATGAGCATGAGATGTGTAACAATTACTTCCCTGGAGGCGTTCAAGGTTGGCCGTCCCATAATTATATTGTAAGCTGACAATTCTTTGACCACCAGGAACTTGACGACCATGTTCCTTGCACATTCCTTTTCCCCTATCCTTATTGGTAGGGAGACAGTACCCAAAGGGTTGATTACTCCTCCCCCGAAACCAATAATCGGATGATGGATAGGTTCCAAGGTAGACACATCATACTTCAATTTTTTGAGGCAAGCATAACTAATGATGTCAGATGAGCTGTCAGTGTCTATCAATATTTTTTTGACCCTCATATTGGCCACTTTCAGTTCCACCACCAAGGGATCATCATGTGGTGTACGAACATTGCCTCGGTCTTTATCACTGATCATAACTTCTGGGAATTTGACCTTAGCATCATGCCCCATCTCCGGTGACCCTTCTAGAGAGAGACTCCGTAAGTACTCTTTATTCCCTCGAAGGGTTGGTCCGCCAACTGCAAACCCACCGGAGATGACACACACCACATCCTCTTCGGTCTCCGCACCATCTTTAGGCTCACTAGCCTTGAATTCCATCTTCTGTTTGGTGTTCTTGTCTTGGGATTTGATCAGGTGTTTTTAAATTTTTCCCTTGATGGCGAGAGATTCAAGGGTTCTCTTAAAATTGAAGCAATCATTCGTATGATGCCCCGTATCTTTGTGAAAGTGACAATATTTACTTAAGTCCCTATCTTCCTTGGCAGTTCTTAGAGGTGGTGGATCATCAATCTCAACTTTGTTACGAATTTCTCTGAAAACTGAATAGAGATCTTTGGTGAACTCTATCTTAGGACCATCATTAGACTTTCTTTTCTTATTTTGGAAGTTTCCTCCCTTGCCTGATGTCCTAGTTGCCCAGGTGGCATGTTTCTTTTGGTCCTTGTGTTTAGAGTGTGGTTCACTCTTCCTATCATCCCTTCTGTCCTTCCGGGTGGAAGCACAGAGCTCTTGAGCATGAATGAAATATTCAGCTTCTTCCAGAATTCCTTTCAGCGTTTTCCAATTTCTTCTTACAACATCAAATTTAAAAGTTCAGTCTCGGAGACCTCTAAAGAAGTTATCGAAGGCCACACCTTCAGGTAAATTGGGGATTTGCAAAGATTCCAGATTGAATCTTTGTACATAACTTCTTAGAGACTCCTTTTCTCCTTGAACTATTGTGGCCAGTTGCATGCTGGTCTTCCTCTCCCTTTTGTTAGCCATGAAATGATGTACAAAGATCGTACTCAATTCATGAAAATTGTTGATTGATTGATCTGGGAAGCTATTGAACCATTTCTGGGCAATTCCCTTCAGAGTTGCCGGAAAGTATCGGCACCAGTTTACATCATCTGGACCCTAAAAGTACATCAAATGTTTGTAGGTAGCCAGATGCTCCTCCGGATCAGTTGTCCCGTCAAATGGCTCAATTTGAGGCATTTTAACCTTATTGGGACGCGGAGCCATCATGATGGACATGGAGAACGGTGTCTTCCATTCCATCATTGTGTTATTAGGCGTTTGTCCAATAACCCCCGTAGGGTTATGGACAACCTTTGTTGACTCTCGGCAAGGATTATTTGATTTGCCTACATCCTCCCAATACCTGATCATCTGTTCTTTTCTGCACTGATCGGCCTTATCAGCTTTCTTCTTTTCAATTAAGTCTCGTAGACTTGCATGTTCTCCTGAATCCAAGGAAACATGATGGGAGTTAGTCACATCCCTAGTCGATGATTCTTCAGATGAACCAGGTCGGCCTCCTTCCTTCCAGGCCTTCTTAGCCTTCAGATACTCTCTTGTATCCATACTAGAGACTTTCTTGGCATCAAGATATTCTCTTGCATCTCTGCTGAATGATTTCTTTTGCTCCAAATACTCCTGAGCATCACTTGCAATGGCTTTCTTGAACTCAATGAATTCTCTAGCATCAGTTTGCGTCTTGCTAGATCCAACTTCGTGACCTGCCAACTCCCGTTTAGGCTTAAATCTGGGAGTGACAGGGTACTTCTTCACTGCACCCCAATGGGTTTTCAACGGAGTTCGGTCCTTTCTCAAGGAAAGTTAATCTCTCCTGACCTTGGCCTTCCTCAATCATCACACCTTTCATCTTTTAAGATGAAGGGTGTTGTGTCTCAACCTACTCTTGAGTTTTCTTGGTGGAATACTCCCGTAGAGTTTCCGCCAGGTTCTCTTGGAACCCAGCCAAGGTACTCTTGAGCTGACTCAAGGTCACAGGTTGGTTTCCAAAATCAGTGTTGTGTCTCAACCTTCTCTTAAGTTTTCTTGGTGGAATACTCCCGTAGAGTTTCCGCCAGGTTCTCTTGGAACCCAGCCCAGGTACTCTTGAGCTGACTCAAGGTCACAGGTTGGTTTCCAAAATCAGCTTGTTCTTGTGTTCTTCTCGGTGAGCTAGTACCTTCCCCAGTTTCGTAATTGCCAGTCTGGTCTAGGTATCTGCTCTCATCCTTAGTAGGAATTCCGCTTCCAGTCATTATTAGGAATCCTCCCCTCAGATGGCGCCAAATGTTGTTGCTAAAGCAATGAGGTGGGATAGGGACTGTGAGGATTTCGCTGACGTAGACAGGATGCGTGAATGGACTGGTTTCCTGTTGACGTACCCTCCAAGTACCTGCAAAAAAGGGACAATAATCCTTGTAGGATTATTTCCCCCTCCGATGCTTAAGTAAGTATTTGTAGGAGAGTAAGTGAACAATAATCAACAAGTAAACAATTCTAGAGAGAAGTTCTAGAGAGAAGTTTTCCCTTTTTAGTAAGTGTTTTTGTCTTAATCTTGAGTGTACTTTTTATCAGATTTTTGTGGGCTATTTATAGCCTCAAGTACAATTTCTTATCCAATGAGATCGCGACACTTGTCCTCATCTCTTTAATTACCTTCCTTCATTTGCCTTATGGGCTTTTAGCACCAAGCTTTTAAGGCCCCATAGTTTGTTTTAGCTGTTTTTCTATCGGCGAATAGAGGCTTGACATGTGGCAAATGTAGGATTACATATGGAACAGTCAGAAGATGACACGTGGCAGTGTGGGGCCCACTCATAGCGAACTCATCACTGCCACGTGGCAATCCCATGTTGGCATTTAAGGACTCGTGGTCCAATTGTAGGATGACACGTGGCCGTTTAGGGTCCACTTATGGTAGACTCATCACTGCCACGTGGCAATCCCATGTCATCATCTTATAATAGAAAGAGGGAAACGTGGTCCACTTAGAGGCCGACATGTGGCAGCTGACTTGTCATGCCACATTACCGTGTATCAACCATTTCTAGCAAATATGACCGTCTGGACAAAACATCAGCAACAACATTCGTTTTTCCCTCTTTATATTTTGATGAAAACGTGAAGGATTGAAGAAATTCAACCTACTTAGCATGCCTGTAATTTAACTTTTGTTGTCCATTGATGAACTTCAAAGCTTCATGATCAGAATGTAATATAAACGGCTTTGGTCTAAGATAATGTGACCAATGATCCAATGCTCTCACAATTGCATAGAATTCTCGATCATAATTTGAGTAATTCAACTTAGCTCCGCTTAATTTCTCACTGAAATAAGAGACTGGGCGCTTTTCTTGGACAAGAACTGCACCAATACCTATGCCACTGGCATCACACTCCACTTCGAAAAGTTTATCAAAATCAGGCAAAGCTAAAATAGGTGCACGACAGAGTAATTGCTTGATGTTGTCAAAAGCCTCCTGTGCTCTTGGATTCCATACGAATTCTCCCTTCTTCATAAGCTCAGTAACAGGGGCCATAATGGTAGAAAAGTTCTGAATGAACCTTCTGTAGAATGAAGCCAATCCATGAAAACTACGTACCTCATGTATATTTCATGGAATTTTCCAAGACATGATGGCCTCTACTTTGGATGGATCAACCATAACACCTTCTCTACTAACAATATATCCCAGAAAAACGATCTTGTCTTGCATGAAATCACACATCTCAAGCTTTCCATAGAGCTTTTGTTTATGCAACATATCAAACAACAATCTCAAATGCCCCTAGATGCTCATGAATGTTTAAACTATAGACAAGTATATCATCAAGATAAACAACAATAAACTTGTTTAAGAAAGGACGTAGCACCTCATTCATAAGTCTCATAAATGAACTTGGAGCATTACACAACCCAAAAGGCATCACTAGCCACTCATAGATACCTTGTTTGGTGTTGAAAGCCGTTTACCATTCATATACTTCTCTAATGCGCATCTGGTGATAACCTCTTCTCAAATCAATCTTCGAAAAGGTCGTAGCACCATGTAACTCATCCAACATGTTCTCTAATCTAGGCATAGGGAATCTATATTCAATAGTAATGTAATTTACGGCTTGAGAGTCAATACACATGCGCCATGTTCCATCTTTCTTCGGAACAAGGAGAGCCGGAACTGCACAAGGGCTCATGCTTTCACGAACCACTCCTTTCTTCAACAACTCGTCTATTTGCCTTTGTAACTCCTTAGATGCCTCAAGATCACACCTATAAGCAGGTTTCTTTGGAATTGGCGCCCCTGGAATAAAATCAATAGCATGTTCTATCCCTCGAATAGGTGGTAACTCATTTGGCAACTCTTCCGGAAATACATCATGGAACTCGTTCAAGAGCTTTTGTAATTGTTCATCTTGCACTTTAGACTCCTTTGCTATTTCCTTAACCACAAGCATGTACATAGGAGTGGCTTGCTCAACCTCTTGCTCGAGTTCTTTTCTTGTTACAAACAAGCTAGGCTTCGTATATTTAGGTTTAGAGTTTGCGTGGTTCTCCTTTGTCTCTTTTGGAGATAATGGCAACAAATCAATCCTTTTCTTTCCACAAAGGACCGAATATACGTTAGATTCACCATCATGCTTTACTTGTCTATCAAATTGCCATGGTCTTCCCAAAAGTATTTGACAAGCACTCATAGGAACCACATCACACCATAATTCATCATTATACTTGCCAATATCAAACGAAACAAGGGCTTGTTTCCTTACCTCAATCCCCTTTGTGTCATCAAGCCAATTAAGCTTATATGGACGAGCATGGAGTCTTTGAGGAAGTTTCAAACGATCAACAAGCTCCTTAGAAGCCACATTTGTGCATGATCCACTATCAATAATCAAGGTACATAGAAACCCTCCTATTTTACGACAAGTGTGGAACAAATTTTCTCTTTGGTCTTTGTTTGGCGAGGCTTCTACATGCAAAGCCCTTCTAATCATGAAGAATTGGCCATCTTCCTAATTGAGTGGTGGTTGTTCGTAACAATCTTCTCCACTATCCTCCCCCATCTCACTTTGATGTGTGTCCTCAGCACATATAATGTCAAACTCCTCCTCTTCTTTCTCCCATTGACGAACAACATCAATGTGTAGTTGACGTTTCATTGTGCAATTAGAAGCAATGCGTCCATAGCCTTGACACTTAAAACAACGTCGCCTCTCCTCATATACGGCCTTAGACAAAACCTTCTTAGGTTTTTCATTAGACGGCGTGGGAGTAGGGTTTTGTGGCTTTGTTGATCCTTTGTTCAATGAAGTAGAATATGTAGGTTTGGTAAAAGGCACATATGGCTTCTTTCCATCCTCCTTGGAATGCTTCTCTACTTTCAATGCCTTCTTACACAAATCATTAAAATCAACATATTGCACCAAATCCAACTCTCATTCAATGGAACGATTTAGTCCCTTTAAAAATCGAGCAATTTTCATGCTTTCCTTCTCTTGAAGGTCACATAACAATGCTAACTTCTCAAATTCAGCAATATATTTATTAACACTCATAGATCCTTGGTATAAAGAAGTTAGTTTGATGTAATTTTGTTGCTCAAAATCGATTGGGACATACTTGTCACGCATCTTTGCACGCAATTTCACCCGTGAAGTGATTTTTGCCTTGTTTTGACGTAGTCTCTTGGCCTTCAAACCCTCATACCATAACCCTGCACTCTTCACAAGGCGAATATATGCAATCTTGAAGGTTTTTTGGTCATTAAAACCTTTACTCCGCAATTTTTCAACTTGGCGTTCCCATTCTAAGTAACCTCTGGAGTACCTTGACCATGGAAATCATCAAGTTTAATGCCTCGATCATCCAATGTAGACTTTCGTTTAGGCTTCTTCTTTGAATCAAGGGTTGAATCTGAAGAAGATGGATCACCATCATCATCATCCTCCTCGTCACTTCACTTCCCTTTGTAATAGATGCTATGAGGGTCGTTTTGTCGTTGAGATTGACGAATAAGGGCGTCGATCCTTGCCTTCTCTTGTTTATGCCCTAACTCTAAGGCTTGTAATTTTTCGAGTACAATCCTTTGGAGGTTTTTAGTAGCCTCAAGAAACTCCTCTTCCGCCATAAGTAATCGAAAACCTGAAATCTGATACCAAATTGATGTGGATTTTAAGTGGTACTCGCAAATAACACTCAAAACTTACGAAAATATTCAACCTTAGTTATCAAATCCAAATAACTTTGATTGAATGCTAATTAATTAAACCAATCCAGAGAATAACTAATTGGGATTCTAAAAATGTAATTTAATCCAAAATCACAAAGTAGGAACAAAAAAGTCACGCCTAAATTTTTGACGCAAACTAGTGTATCTTTATTTTTGTGAATCAAACTTAATTAATTACATCCTATTGTTGAGATTATTTATAGGTATAATCAACAACAAAATCCTAACTAAATTCTACTTAAGAATCACGCACAAGATAGGTAAATAAATCCTACTTGTGTGCAACTTGCATAACAAACTAAAGATAAGATTGCCACATCATCATGCAACTTGCACTTTGATCTTATCTTTCCTAACAAACTCTAACTAACTAACTAACTAATCAAGAAATTATCCTAACAACTTGACTAAATAATTAATAAACAAGATAATTATCAGAATTAAGACTAATATCACGAAGTAACTTGGTGCCCAAGAACATTGAAAATTGTCAAAATTCCTGCCAATATTTGCTTCGTCAATTTTGCGCCATTTTTCAAGATCTCCAAGAAACTTCAAGAAATGCTTCAAGATTTGATCTTTTAATCAAGAAACTTTCAAGAAATTATTATTCATGCTGGATTCCATCAACCATGACTCATAGACTTACCAAGAAAATCACAAAACACCATATGGAAAAACCCTACCAAGTGGAGTGGGAAAAAACCATAGGCTTAACAAACACACTTAGCCCTATCTTTCCTTCTTTGCATCCAAAGGCTATTATTCCTCTATGGGCACGTCCCATGAGAGTCTTGTAACCCATGTTTGCCTTCTATCCACGTTCAAGCCCACAGGATTAAGCATTAGGTTTATAGATTCGTCCACCTTGCTTGAAAACTCATTCATATTCACATCAAGTTGATAACCAGTTGAGTAAACTAATTGTTTATACTTAATGAGCTTTTCGGAAAATGAGCACACGTACTACTTTTGATGCCAAAATCATCTACCATGTAGTATTGCTTAGCTTCATTGTTAGTTAATTTATACGAGTATTATACGAGTGAAATTTATAGGTATGAGCATAAAATCCCTTTCCGAACTCCCAACTGAAATTTTAACTCAGTAAATGATGAAGTTACTTTTGTTGAATGAATAATGCTCTAAACCTCTCTTCGTGATTTAAGATAGTTGATTTCATATCCAAAGTTGTTCCTATAATTCTGTTTTGTCTGCAGATCTAATTAGCCAAAATAAACCCCCAAAACAAATTAAAGCTCAGCAGATCTAATTAAACGAAAAACAAAAAAAATCAAAATCTTCAATAACCAAAAACCAAACTCAGAAACATATAATACAAAAATCTTCAATAAGCATAACAATACTAATTGAACGAAAAACCAAAAAATGAAAAAGCCAAAAAAAAAAAAAAAAAACAAATACAAATATAAAATCCCACGATATGATAAACATCAAAAAAACATAAAGTAATTGAACAAATTTCAATTGAACGAATAACAATACTTTTCTCTGTTTTTCTGTCCTCAGCAGCTCTTCCCTTAGTGGCAGATTATAAGTGGAGAAATTGATGAAATTAAACCTAATAAAATTTAATAACAATGAAAATTGTATTCGGATGGAAGTAATTGGTGAATTTCCTGAATTAATAACAATGAATTTGTGGAAAATTTTGTGGAATGAGAGGAAAACCTAAGAGAGAGAGGAGTTTTGGAGTTTTAGAGTATTGCATGAGCCTAGAGTATAGCTTCTAAAGTGGAAGGTAATAAAACAGTACACTAGATCTGGTGCAATTTTTTAATTTTTTTAATTTTCCATTTGTATCAATTTCATTCACAAACGATACTAATAATAGCTCGTTAAATCATAAGGTCGATGTGGTGCTCTATTAGTATCGTGTTGCCTAAACCCCGATACTAATGCCTTTCCGTTGTTATTGTTATTACCACAAACGATACTAATCCGTGAACTATTAGTATCAAGTTTTCAAAAAACGATAGTAATGTACTATTCTTAGTATCCTTGCTTATAAAAACGATACTAATTTACGTTTTATTATCGTTTTTTGTAAGCACGATGCTAATAAAGGGTTACTAATAGGGATTTTTCCACTAGTGAGAGCTTGAAATAAGTTTTGGGGATCAGAAGAATATAGAACTTGAGATGCTAAAACCTCAATCAGTGTTTTCAAAAACAGATTTTTATCAAAATAATGAAAGAGGCTTTAGTAAGCTTAAGGAGGCTGAAGATGAAGGTGTAAATTTCGAATTACTTAAACAGAAAACTTTCACTCAATAACATTCCGATTTGATTTTGGCTTATAACTATAACATACTAGCCAAAGGCTTATTTAAGAATATCTGCAGGCATACAAACACTGATCTATATCTTATGTTCAAACTAAGGGCTTAAACTTAAGATAGATTGATTTTAAAGAATTTCGTGAATTGGAACACTCATAATCAACGAAACTCACGAACTTAGGTTAGATTGGAACACTCAACAATCTAGTTCTATGGTTGTTTTAATCTTTGTGAGAACACTCAATCACAAATACTAAAACTATTGTGAATATTTTGAAGCTTCTAACTCTCAAAACACTCGAAATCCTCTTTGTAATTTTAGGTGAAACTCTCACACAAAATAACGCATAACAAGTATGAACAACAATCAAAGTCTTAATTTTATTGAATAAAACATGGGTATTTATAGTACAAATACCTTAGGACTTCTAAACAACCTTGGTTAAACTCCCTAAATTATCTAGGAAATAAAACAACTCCTAAAGACACACAAATCCTAGGAAATTCGGCCCTCACAAGATAAACATACAACTTGATAAGTATGCCACCTCATCATTGCAAGTTGATCTTATCTTGCCTAACAAACTACCTAATCAAGAAAATATCCTAACAACTTATCTAAATAACTAATTAACAAGATAATCATCGTATTTTAAACTAGATATTACAGGATAACTTGCTGCCCAAGAACTTGGAAAAATCGCAAAATACTCGCTAATTTGAACGCCAACTTATACTCGTCAATGTTTGAACGCCAACTTACACTTGCCAATGTTTAACGCCAACTTATGCTTTGTCAATGTTGAACGCCAACTAATTAACCTTCCTTTCCAAGTGTTGAATTCCAAGTAATTAACCTTGAATGCCAAGTGACGTGTGGCCTTATTCAAGCATGAGTGTTATGCAACAATGACCATGAGCTAATCCAAAGCCATGTAACCCAAATGAACGAATCCCTTGAATCTCAGAACGACTTAGAATCAACTCTTTCTCGTCAATGCTTGTATCTGCTTCATGATCATCCTCCCTTTCTTCAAAAGGAATTGTCCTCAATTCTTGAATCTGTGTATCATCCAAGTAAGGAGTTAAATCCCCTATGTTAAAGGTACTAGCCACGCCATACTCTTCTCCAATGTCAATCTTGTAAGCATTATCACCATACTTCTCTAAGATTTTATAAGGACCCTAAGCTCTAGGCATGAATTTGTGTTTGCGTTTTCCTGGAAACCTCTCCTTTCTAAGATGAACCCAAACCAAATGACCTGGATTGAATGTCTTAGACCCGCGTTTCTTATTTGCATTTTTCTTGCACATCTCATTTACTTTTTCAATTCTCGCTTTTACTTGTTTATGCAACTTCAACATGTTCTCAGCTTGCTTCTTTGCATCTTCATGGATATACTCGTTTTTAGGAATAGCAATCAAATCAATAGGAGCATAAGGATTGATACCATAAACTACTTCAAAAGGTGAATGTTGAGTAGCATAGGTAGGTGTCCTATTGTACGCAAATTCTGCATGACTTAGCTTCACATCCCAATCTTTGCCAGTCTTACTCACAAGTTCCCTAAGCAATGAACCAATTGTTCTATTAGTGACCTTAGTTTGTCCATCAGTTTTGTGGATGATCTATATCTTAGGTCTAAACTAAGTGCTTGGACTCAAGATAGATTGATAGGGTAGAAAAACGTAGCAAAGGAACACTCACAATGCTTCGTTATCCGGAAATCCTAGCTTTAGATAGGAACACTCACAATCTAAACTCTAGGGCGGTTTACTGCTTATGTAACACTCAACACAAACACTAAAACAATGGTGAATAATTGAAGCTTTTTAACTCTCAAACTTATTAGAAAACCTTGAAGAATTTCGTGCAAAACCTCACACAAAACCACTCGTAAACACAGTGTGTATTTTTTTTGTAAACTTGTAATCTGAATTTTTATTATTGAAACAATCGAGTATTTATAACAATATTACTACTAGATATCCTAAATTAACCAACTAATCAAACGCCACTCACACAAAGGAAACTTAGACTTCGAATTTGATAAAGCAACGCACCACAAATTCGAACTTCTAAGGCGAATAGTTGATAGAATTTGATTAAAGCAAAGCACCCTCAAATCCTAAGAACTATCCTCACGTGAGATAAAGCAAAGCACCACTCACTCAATTCGAATTTCTCACAAGAAACTCTCAAAAATTTACCTGTTTGTCTTCGGCCTTTGAACATAAAACCGAAACACTTTTTGTGTTAATTCAAAACTGAATTTTATTGATGTATTTTACAACCATTTATAGGCTAAACATATCACATATATTTCAGAAATCTAAACATATCCTAACTACCTTAATATGATATATGGTAAACAAATACAAACTAAGATTAGGATAACAAGAAAATCTTATCAAAACCGGATACAATATTTGCACCATATATTTGTATCTGATTTCTAGTCTAAATCTTAGATATTTTGCAAATCAAATCTAGCCACTATATTTCGGAATAACAAACTAAGGTTGACCAAGTCAAACAACTTGAAAAACCGTTTGACAACGTTGCCCAATCTTCCAAAAATCTTTCAAAAATCCCGCCATATAACTTGCTTGATTTCTCGTTGATTGTTGTTGGACTTGCGATTTCAAGAACTCAAGAAACTCTTCAAGATTCAATCTTTATTTCAAGAAACCTCCATTTTGTGTCTCCCATGCTTGATTCCATCAACCTTGACTCATAAACTAATCAAGAAAATCAAAACACCATATGGTAAAACCCATACAATGACTGGGAAGAAAACCCTATGCTCAACACTTCTAAACTACTAACTATACTTGCTTTACATTTACGGTGAATAAGCTTGTGCATGTCACCATGCACACGTAAAAATCCACCCTAGTCAACCCAAGAAGCCTTGTGTCTCCATAAGCCACTAACTCCCCCAAGGTTGCTTCTGTTGTTTTCCACCTTCAATCAAACCCAAACCCTCGAAGTTTTGTTCATTGATATACGTATCATCTCCTCTTCTTTAAAAGATTTTGTCCTCAAACCTCGAAGTTGATATCAGGAACATAAGGAGCTAAATCACCAATGTTGAAAGTAGCATGGACTCCATATTCTCCTGGTAATCCAATTTATAAGCATTATCCCCTACTTTACTTATGATTTTAAACGGTCCATCAACACGAGGCATAAGTTTATTCTTCCTTGATTTGGAAATCTTTCCTTCCTCAAGTGTAACCAAACCAAATCCCCTTCTTTGTAGACATGTTGTGATTTATGTTTTGTTTGCTCGTGCCTTGTAAATATCATTAACCTTCTCAATTCGAGCCCTTACTTCTGCATGAAGTTTTTGCATATACTCAACCTTAGTCTTGGCATCTTTGTGTACCAACTCCCTCTTTAGGAATACTTACAAAATCAATTGGTAACTTAGGATTGACTCATAGCACAATCTCGAAAGGTGAGTGCTTAGTAGCATAAGTAGGTGACCTATTATAAGCAAATTGCAGCAGAGCAAGCTTCAATATCCCAATCTTTTTGTGTCTTACTAACCAAACCATCAACAAAACCCCTAGTGTTCGATTAGTGACCTCTGTTTGCCCATCTGTTTGAGGATGATAAGATGTGCTAAACAAAAGTTTCGTACCTATTAACCTCCAAGTGACTTCCAAAAGTAGCTCATAAACTTTGTGTCTCTATCACTTACAATAGTCTTTGGAACCCCATGTAACCTTATGATGTCTCGAAATATAAATCAGCCACATTCATAGCATCATCTGTCTTGTGACATGGTGTAAAATGAGCCATCTTTGAAAATCTATCAACCCACTACCATAATTGCATCTTTTCCCCTTGCTGTCCTTGGTAACCCTACAATGAAATCCATAGAAACATCCTCCCAAGGTCCCCTGGCACTGGCAATGGAGTATAAAAACCTGATGAAAGGCTGCCTTTGCCTTTTGACAAGTAGCACATTGAGCAATTATGGCCTCAACATCAACAATCATCTTTGGCCAATAAAAATGTTCTTGCAACATGGTTAGTGTCTTTGTAATGCCAAAATGTCCAGCAATACCTCCTCCATGAGCCTCCCTTACTAGCAACTCACGTTATAGAACATTTAGGTATGCACAATAGATTACCTTTAAACAAAAACCCATCAGTAGCACACTAGGAACCATACCCTTTGAAAGTTGCGCCATTATTGGTCCAAAATCACCATCTTGCTCGTAAAATTGTGTTATCAACTCTAATCCAAGCAACTTAAAGTTCAAAACACCAAGCAAAGGATACCTTCTTGACAAAGCATCAGCAACAACATTAGACTTCCCCGTTTTACCTTGAAAGAAGTGAAAAGATTGCAAAAATTCAACCCATTTAGCATGTCTTGGATTCAATTTTGTTGACCATTAATGTGCTTCAAAGCTTCATGATCAGAATGTATATGAAGTGATTAGACCTTAAATAGTGACTCCAATATCCAAAGCTCTAATAATGGCATAGAACTCCTTGTCATATTAGAATAGTTCAGTTTAGCACCATTCAATTTCTCACTAAATAAGCAATTGGCCTTTTCCTTGTTACTAAAACAGCACAATACCAACCCCACTTGCATCCGTCTCAACTTCAAATGGTTAGAGAAATCTGGTAAGCTAGTATGGGTGTGTTACAAAGCAACTTCTTAATCAATTCAAAAGCTTCTTGTGCCCCCTAGTCCACTCAAACTTACCAATGTATGGCTTTAAAACCTCATCATCAACCTCATAAACGACTAGGTGCATTAGTTAACCCAAAAGGCATGACTAACCATTCATAAAGCCCTAGCTTTGTTTTAAAACCTGTTTTCCATTCATCACCTCCTTCATTCGAATCTGATGATATCCACTTCTTAAATCAATCTTGAAAATAATTGAGAACCATGTAATTCATCTAGCAAATCATCCAATCTAGGTATAGGGAACCTATACTTGACGGTTATTTGTTAACTGCCCTTGAATCAATACACCATCTCCAGTCCCATCCTTCTTAGGTACTATTAATGTAGGCACGCACATGGACTCATGCTCTCTCTCACGTACCCCTCTCCATTAATTCCTCAATTTGCCTTGTATCTCCTTTGTCTCCTCTGGATTACA
Source organism: Suaeda aralocaspica (assembly GCA_016808085.1). NCBI lineage: Eukaryota > Viridiplantae > Streptophyta > Magnoliopsida > Caryophyllales > Amaranthaceae > Suaeda > Suaeda aralocaspica. Next base: position 138,458 of record PYUH01000382.1, read on the forward strand.
TCTATATGCAGGCTTGTTAGGAATTTGAGACCCAGGAATAAATCAATTTATGTTCAATTCCACGTATTGGAGGTAACCCTGGTGCAACTCATTAGGAAACACATCTGAAAACTCATTCAACAAAGGATGCAAAACCCTAGGAATCTCTGGGGTTTCATCTTGTACCTCTTTGGCTATCAACATATAGACATAAACTTGTTTTCAACTCCCTTTCTAACTCCTTTCCACCCACCAACAAAACACCTTTAGAATTACCCATGCTTGTTTTGGTTTAGAAATCATCAAGGGTTTTAATGCATATGATTTTTCATTAGGGTTCTTGCGCACAATATAGACATTTGTTCTTCCATTAAACTTCACAAAACGGTCATATTGCCAAGGTCTAACCCAATAATATATGACAACATCCATAGGACAAACATCACAAAGTACTTGATCCTCAAATTTACCAATTTAAACGCAATCAAGGCTTGTTTGTTTACCTTAACATCGCTTGTTGCTAAGCCAATGTAGCTTGTTGGTTGAGGATGTGTCTTTGTAGGATTGCGAGCTTTTCCACCAACAACGTAGATACTACTTTGTGCACTTCAGTATCTATGATCACATCACAAAGCTTGCCTGAACATTACACCTTGTGATGAAAAATTTTGTCCCTTTGACTCTCCAAAGGTTGTGCACCTTGAGATTGTAATACCCTACGTAACACCAAGGATTGGCCTTGTGTTTCTGGTTGGACTTCCTCCGTTCTTCCTCCATATTTCATAATTGGCATACTCTTCCTCTCCTCATCCCCATATATCTCCTCCTCTTCTTCAAGGCTTTCCCCATCTACCCAATTTCGAGTGTTGTGACCCTAGCATGAGGACAATCTCTTTGAATGTGACCTTGCCTTTACACTTGAACAAACAATGCGTGAAATCACTACTTTGGGGCTTTGAAGATGAACTCTTATCCTTGATGAAGGGTGGTTTAGTAACCTTATCAAAGTTTGGTTTTTGAGGGAAAGTATCACCTTTTCTTAGACTCGTAAGTTTGTGAAGTAAGTCTTTGACTTTCGTGCAACTTGTTTCCACCTCCCTTGCTGCCACTCTACAACTTCATCAAAGGTCCAATAAGGTTGTAATTCGACCTTCTCCCTTATATTTTCATCTAGACCAGCCACAAAACGAGCCACTTTTGTGGTCCTCCTTCTCTTCCAAATCACAATCATGTCAATTTTTCAAACTCCACAATGTATTCTCAACCGTTTTTCTATCTTGTTTTAATGTAGCATCTTGATGAAATTGTTTGCTAGAAATCTTGAGGGACAAAACGTTTCCTCATCCCTTTTTTAATAGACCATGAAGATATTTTTGATCTACCTTCTTTCCTTCTCCTTTCATAAACCCTCAAGCCATAAACTTGCATAGGAAGTGAGTTTTAATTCCGCCAATTTATAGGACTTTGATCATCATATTCTTTGTAACGAAAAATCCTCTCAACCCTACGATCCAATCTAGAAATTTTTCAGGATCCATCCTCCATTAAACTCAGGAATTTCGAGTTTAAGATTTCGATCATCATCCCTCTCTTTCCCTTATGTTTGTGCCTTGATCTTGGTTCCTCACGTCACTAGAACTTGATAGTATCCCTTTTTTGGTTTACGTACACTCCTCACACTTCTTGCTCACTTTCACTTGATGATAGCCCTCCTCTTGTTTAGATTTAGTAGGAGTTTTTTTGGTAGGAGCCATGATGGTTAGGACTTCATCTAAACGAGCCTTTACTCGTCAATCTCCCCTGCAACGTAGCTCCTTTGCTTGAGCCAAGCTCAACCTTTCGTAAATCCTTGTGGATTTTCATCTCCACCCTTGAGCCATGAAATGATATTGAACACTTGAGATTGAATGAATTTCTCAACGAAAGCACCAAAAGTTATGATGAGATTTTGTTATAAACAAACGCCACTCACACAAGGAAACTTAGACTTCAAATTTGATAAAGCAACGCACCACAAATTCGAACTTCTAAGGCGAATAGTTGATAGAATTTGATTAAAGCAAAGCACCCTCAAATCCTAAGAACTATCCTCACGTGAGATAAGCACAAAGCACCACTCACTCAATCGAATTTCTCACAAACTCTCAAATTTTGTTTTCTTCGTGAAACAATAAAAACCGGAAAACTTATGTTTTTCAATCAAGCTAATCTGAATTTTATTGATGTATTTAACATCCTATTTATAGCTAAACATATCACATAATATTTCAGAAATCTAAACATATCCTAACTACCTTAGATATATGGTATAACAAACTAAGATTAGGATAACAAGAATCTTATCAAAACCGGATACATATTCTGCACCATATATTTTGTAATCTGATTTCTAGTCTAAATCTTAGATATTTGCAAATCAATCTAGCCACTATATTTCGAATAACAAACAGGTGGACCAATCAAACAACTTGAAAAACCGTGTTGACAACGTTGCCCAATCTTCCAAAAATCTTTCAAAAATCCCGCCATATACTTGCTTGATTCTCGTTGATTTTTGTTGGACTTGCGATTTCAAGAACTTCAAGAAACTCTTCAGATTCAATCTTTATTTCAAGAACCTCCATTTTTGTGTCTCCCATGCTGGATTCCATCAACCTTGACTCATAAACTAATCAAGAAATAACAACACCATATGGTAAAACCCTATCAAATGACGGGGGAAGAAAACCCATATAGCTCAACACTTCTAAACTACTAACTATACTTGCTTTACATTTACGTGAATAAGCTTGTGCATGTCACCATGCACACGTAAAAATCCACCCTAGTCAACCCAAGAAGCCTTGTGTCCCATAAGCCACTAACTCCCCCAAGGTTGCTTCTTTGTTTCCACCTTCAATCAAACCCAAACCCTCGAAGTTTTGTTCATTGATTACGTATCACCTAAGCCGAGTAATCTACGGAAAACAAGGAAAATCTCCTAAAAAACACGGAAATACGCTTAAACCGACCTAGTTTAGGATTCCTAAAAGATATGCCGGAACCTTGTTCCTTTTCCGACCAAATTTCGGAAACCATTCTAAGGAACGAACTACAATTTGACTAAACAAAGTTGACTTGGTCAAACAACAAAGAAAACACGGACAACCAAGTTGCCCAACACACTTGTTCACACGCCAAATCACCGCCATACTGAATAAGGTGTTTTTGCGCAATTTTGAAGGACTTCCATTTTCAAGAACTTCAAGAAACCTTTGAAGCTTCAATCTTTTTTTCAAGAAACCTCCATTTTTGTGTTTCCCATGCTTGATTCCATCAACCATGATCATAAAGACTCACTAAGAAATTCACAAAACATCACAAAACACCATATGGGAAAACCCTACCAAGTGGAGCGGGAAGAAAACCCATAGGCTCAACAACAAATCTATCCCTTAGCTAAACCAGCGTCCCTAATGGCCTTAGACNCCATTATCCAAGCATTATTAAATTTAGGCAACAATGACCATGAGCCAAGCCAAGGCCATGGAACCCTAATCCACGCATACCATGAATCTCAAAACGACTCAATATTAGCTCTTTGTCTTCAATGCTTGAATCTGCTTCCTGATCATCCTCCCTTTCTTCAAAAGGAATTGTCCTCAATTCTTGAATCTGCTTATCATCTAAGTAACGACTCAAATCCCCAATGTTGAAGGTGCTAGCCACGCCATATTCATCTCCAATGTCTTGCTTGTAAGCATTGTCACCATACTTCTCTAAAACCTTGAAAGGACCCTCTGCCCTAGGCATGAGCTTGTGCTTGCGTTTATCAGGGAACCTTTCTTTTCCGAGGTGCACCCAAACCAAATCACCTGGATTGAAGGACCTAGGCTTGCGTCGTTTATTAGCATTCCTCTTGTACATCTCATTGACCTTCTCAATCTTTGCTTTGATTTCCGCATGTAACTTCATCATATTCTCAGCTTGCTTCTTTGCATCCTCATGTATATACTCATTCTTTGGGATATCAATTAGGTCTATAGGAACGTGCGGATTCACCCCATATACTACCTCAAATGGCGAGTGTTGAGTAGCATAAGTTGGAGTCCTATTGTATGCAAACTCTGCATGACACAACTTCACATCCCAATCTTTACCAGTCTTGCTTACCAATCCTCTCAACAATGATCCAATTGTTCTATTTGTAACCTCTGTTTGTCCGTCAGTTTGTGGGTGATGAGAGGTGCTAAATAAGAGCTTAGTACCTACCAATTTCCATAAACCTTTCCAAAAGTAGCTCAAAAACTTACTATCTCTATCAGAAATGATCGTTTTTGGTATGCCATGTAGCCTAACAATCTCCTTGAAGTATAGAGAAGCCACGCCAATTGCATCTTCAGTTTTATGACAAGCTATGAAGTGCGCCATCTTGGAAAACCTATCAACCACCACCATGATTGAATCCTTGCCTCTCTGTGTTCTAGGTAAGGCCACAATGAAATCCATGCTCACGTCTTCCCAAGGTCTTTGTGGAACTGGAAGTGGAGTATACAAACCCTTGTGAAACGTGCTCTTAGCTCTTTGACAAGTACCACAACGAGTAAGAATAGCATGTACATCACTAACCATCTTTGGCCAATAAAAATGTTCTTGCAACAATTCAACAGTCTTGTTTATGCCAGAGTGTCCAGCTAGTCCTCCCCCATGAGCTTCTCTTACCAATAGTTCACGAATTGCACACTTAGGTATACAAAGTTTGTTTCCCTTGAATAAGAATCCTTCCACAATATTGTAATGGCTACTTGGATTTTGCGCACACTGGTGAAAAATGTCTCCAAAGTCCGAATCCTTCTCATAATATTCCTTGATGATTTCGAACCCTAAAACTCTAGAATCCACCATTGCAATCAAATTATGTCTCCTTGAAAGAGCATCCGCCACAACATTAGCCTTGCCTGCTTTATATTTTGCAGAGAAAGTAAAAGATTGTAAGAACTCAACCCACTTTGCGTGCCTTACATTCAACTTCTGTTGGCTATTGATATGTCTCAGTGAGTCATGATCAGAATGAAGAACAAAAGGTTGTGGACGCAAATAGTGACTCCAATGATCCAATGCCCTGATCATGGCATAGAACTCCTTGTCATATGTGGAATAGTTCAACTTTCCTCCACTCAACTTTTCACTAAAATAAGACACTGGCCTTCCTCCTTGTATGAGAACTGCGCCAATCCCTGTACCACTTGCATCACACTCAACCTCAAAAGGCTTAGTGAAATCAGGCAATGCTAGAATAGGTGCGTTACACATCTTGTCCTTCACCAATTCAAAGGCTTGTTGCGCTTGTCTAGTCCACTCAAACTTTCCTTGTTTCGTACATTCAGTTATAGGACTCATAATAGTGCTAAAATTTCGAATGAATCTCCTATAGAATGATGCTAAGCCATGGAAGGATCTCACTTGAGTAATTGTTGTTGGAACTGGCCATGATGCTATAGCTTCAACTTTCTGTGGATCTACCTTGATACCCTCATGTGAAACAATGTAGCCTAGAAAGCTAATCTCCTTTTGCATGAAATCACACTTCTCTAGCTTCCCATAGAGCTTTTGTTTCCTTAAAGTTTCAAACACTTGGCGCAAGTGACCCATGTGTTCATCCTCGTCTTTGCTATACACCAATATATCATCAAGGTAAACTACAACAAATTTACCAATGAAAGGACGCAATACCTCATTCATAAGTCTCATGAAAGTGCTAGGTGCATTCGTCAATCCAAAAGGCATGACCATCCATTCATACAACCCATGTTTGGTCTTGAAAGCAGTTTTCCATTCATTTCCTTCCCTCATATGTATTTGGTGATAACCACTACGTAAATCCACCTTTGAAAATAGCTTGGAACCACTCAATTCATCTAAGAGATCATCCAATCTAGGGATAGGAAACCTATACTTCACTGTGATGTGATTCACAACTCTACTATCAATGCACATACGCCATGTCCCATCCTTCTTTGGAACCAACAACGTGGGAACTGC
>PYUH01000382.1:144482-169891 GCA_016808085.1 Suaeda aralocaspica
TAAGGCTCATGCTTTCCCTCACAACCAATCCTCGTTCCATCAACTCGTCCATTTGTCTTTGTAACTCTTTTGTCTCCTCTGGTTGCATCTATAAGGAGGCTTATTTGGGATAGAAGCTCCAGGGATCAATCAATTTGATGTTCAAATACCTCTTATGGGGGTAATTCCTTGAGGCAAATCTGCCGGAAACACATCCAAAATCACGAATAAGAGGCTCGTAATTTTGGGTGTTCAACTTCGTCAAAAGTCTCACTCTTCCTTGGCTAGAAGTAGATACGCCATGTTTTGATCACTCATAACCCTTTCAAATTGTTTTCTAGTAGCAAATAACACTTGTTGTCAACCTGTGGTCGCCTCCTTCTGTGCTGTTTTCTTGATTTTCACTAGGCGTTAAGTGGAAACAAAGCCTTGTCTTGCCATCCTTGACGACCTTGTATACGTTAGTCTTACCATCAGCACATTTTTTTCGATCAATGCCAAGTCTCCCAACAATTATCACAGCATCCATAGGCACAACATCACACAATACTTCATCATGATAGCTGTCATTGCAAAATTATCAAGGCTTGCTTTTACGGACCCTAACTTCATTGACATCATCTAACACACTTAGTTTTGATGGCTTAGGGTGTCTCATTGTTTTAATTGCACTTGTCCGTCAACTTTGATGATATAACATTAGCACAACTACCACCACGAAAGAGGTTGCATTTAGTATCGTTTTACCTGCAACGAGTGTGAAAGATGTGTCACGTTTGATCCTCATCTACGGATTTTGAGAGTGCAAGCCCCTTCTAAGAGACCAAGTTGTTCTCATAAGGCTCCCCCTCTTGTTCCTCGTTCGGCTTTATGTGGTGGCATTCTTCCATGTCACCCCTTCTTTCCTCCAGATTGTTATCCTCAAGGGCATCAATCTCTTCTGGATTTCATATGAATGTCAAGTTCTCAAAGTTGGACAATCCTTTTTGTATGACCATAGCCCTTGCCTTGAAACAAGTCCCCTTAGGAACACCATCTTCCAAAAGTTTCGGTCTTTTGCCCTTATCCATACTAGAGTGCAAGTTCTTCGTAGGTTCAACCTTAGATTCATGTGTTTGATGAAGCACTAAAGTCTTGAAGCCTTGATATGGCCTCGTGTTGGTTTAGACACTCCACGCTTCCTTTTTTTTCTAAGATCACCGCCGTTTTACTCACTTCGTCAAAGATAGATTTGGTTGCAATTCTATCTTGTCACGAATATCTTAATTTAAACCTCCATGAAACGAGCATCCTTTGTTCCCCCTTTCTTTTCATCTCACATTGCATAGTTTAGCTTTTCAAATTCGGCAATATAATCCTCCATTGCCTTCGTACCTTGCTTCAATGTAGTCAACTTAATGTATAAATCTTTGTTGATAATTTGAAGAAAGAATCTTTTCCTTAGGATCTTCTTAAGCTTCTCCCAAGGTTCAATCTTGCTTTTTGCCTTCACGTTGCCTATTCTTCTTAACTCCATATAACCACATGAACGCATACTTAGACACTTAGCCACACGGCAATTTATAACTCTTCTCCTCGTGGTGCCTTTGAACTCAAAGTACCGTCTAAAATGCAAGCTCCCATTCAAGGTAGGCCTCAACGTCACCTTGGCCATCAAATTCCCCAACTTCAAACTTCAAACCACGATCATCATCTGGGTGTTGTTTAAGGTACCCGTCATACGAATCACTTCCGTGAATAATCCTAGGAACAAAATCTTGAAGTTTTTTTGTTTGTTCCGCAAGTGTTGATTGAAAAGTTCGACGTCACCGTCTCTTTTTGACGAATTTCCTTCACTAGCCATGTGTTAAAACTGCAGCTCTGATACCACTTGATCTATATCTTAGGTCTAACACTAGTGCTTGGACTCAAGATATATGTACGGGTAGAAAACGTAGCAAAGGAACCTCACAATGCTTCGTATTCTGGAATCCTGCTTTAGATAGGAACACTCACAATCTAAACTCTAGGGAGTTTTATACTGCTTATGTGAACACTCACACACAACACTAAAACAATGGTGAATATTGAAGCTTTTACACTCTCAAACTTATTCGAAAACCTTGGAAGAATTTCGTGCAAAACCTCACCAAAACCACTCGTAAACACAGTGTGTTTTTTTTTTAAACTTGTAATCTAAATTTTTATTATTGAAACAATCGAGTATTTATAACATATACTACTAGATATCCTAATTAACCACTAATCTAGACTTTAGCCCTAAGCCAAGTAAATCTAGGAAACAGGAAAATTTCCTAAAAACACGGAATACGCTTAACGACCTAGTTTAGGATTCCTAAAGATATGCCGGAATCTTGTTCCTTTTTCCGACCAATTTCAAAAACCATTCTAAGGAACGAACTACATTTGACTAAACAAGTTGAATTGGTCAACACAAAAAAAAACACGGACAACCAAGTTGCCCACACACTTGTTCACACTCCAAACACCGCCATACTGAATAAGGTGTTTTTTGCGCAATTTTGAAGGACTTTCTTTTTCAAACTTCAAGAAACCTTTTGAAGCTTCAATCTTTTTTTCAAGAACCTCCATTTTTGTGTTTCCCATGCTTGATTCCATCAACCATGATCATAAAGACTCACTAAGAAATTCACAAAACACCATATGGAAACCCTACCAAGTGGAGTGTGGAAAAAACCCATAGGCTCACAACAATCTATATCCCTTAGCTAAACCAACGTCCCAAATGGCCTTACCATGTATCCAAGCATTATTAGATTTAGGCAACAATGACCATGAGCCAAGCCAGACCATGAACCCTACTCCCACACATACCATGAATCTCAAAGACGACTCATATTAGCTCTTTGTCTTCAATGCTGAATCTGCTTCCTGATCAGTGGATGATGAGAAGTGCTAACAACAACTTTGTGCCACATGTCCATAAACCCCTTCCAAAAGTAACTAAGAAACTTGCTATCACGATCAGAAACAATGGTTTTAGGAACCCCATGCAATCGAACAATCTCCCTAAAATATAAAGAAGCCACACCTATAGCATCCTCAGTTTTTGTGACAAGCAATAAAGTGCGCCATCTTTGAACCTATCAACCACACCTGATTGAATCCTACCCCTTGTGTTCTTGGCAAGCCACACAATAAAGTCCATGCTCACATCCTCCCAAGGCCCTTTCTGTAGCAGGTATTGGAGTGTATAATCCCTTAGAACGTGCTTTTTAACCGTTGACAAGTACAACACGAGCAAGAATTGCGTTCACCATCTCCCACCATCTTTGCTAGTAGGATGTTCTTGCAAAACCAACTGTTTTGTTGATGCCAAAGTGTCTGCAAGAACCCCCTCCATGAGCTGTCTCGAACCAACAACTCCCTTATAGCACACTTAGGATATAAAGTTTGTTGTTTCTGAATAGAAGACCATCAACCAAGTTGTAGACTAATTGCTTCTTGTGTGCATTGCTTATAATGTCACCAAAATCCTTATCTTGATCATAATATTCCTGATGTTCGAATCCCACACTCTTGAATCAAACCGTTGCTATCAATTGTGTTTTTCTAAAGTGCATCGCCACTACATTAGCCTTGCAACCTTGTATTTCGCAACAAAGTTGAAAGATTAAAAAAACTCTACCCACTTAGCATGTCTAGCATTAAGCTTTTTGTGACTATTGATATTCTCAATGTATTGTCAGAATGTAACCAAAAGCTTGTGGTCTTAGATAAGGCTTTATGATCCAATTCTCTAATCATGGCATAACTCCTTATCATAAGTAGAGTAATTCATTTTCCTCCCCCTACTTTTCACAAAATAGGAAATTGGCCTCCCACCTTGAATAAGCCGCACCAATCCCTGTACCACTTGCATCCACACTAACTTCAAAAGGTTTAGTGAAATCAGGAAGTGCTAGAATCGGAGTGATTGCCACTCTTTTCCCTTTACCAAATCAAACCCAGTTGAGCTTGTTTTGTCCACTCAAACTTGCCTTGTTTCTTGCATTCAGTTATAGTGCTCATATTAGTGCTAAAATTACGAATAAAACCTCCTAAAAACGAAGCTAGGCCATGAAAAGACCTCACTTGAGTATTGCGTAGGAATAGGCCATGATGCAATAGCTCTCAACTTTCTTTGGATCTACTTTTACCCTCATGCGAACAATGTACCCTAAAAACTTATCTCACTTTTGCATGAAATCACACTTTTCTAGTTTCCCATAGATTTTTGTTTCCTTAGAATTTCAAAGACTTGTCGAAGATGCTCCATAGCTCCTTTTCATTCTTGCTATACACCAATAAATCATCAGATAGACCACAACAATTTACCAATGTAAGGACGCAATCCTCCATTCATAAGCCTATGAATGTTGCTAGGGGCATAGTTAAACCAAAGGCATAACCATCCATTCATATAGCCCATGCGTTGTCTTGAAAGCCGTCTTCCTTCATCCCCTTCCCTCATCGAATTTGGTGTATACCCACTACGTAAATCATCTTGAAAATAGTTGAGAAACCACTCATTCACTAGTAAATCATCCAACCTAGGAATAGGAACCTAACTTGAAGTTATGTGATCACAGCTCTACTATCATGAACATTCTCCACGTTCCATCTTTCTTAGGTACAAGCAGGGTAGGAACTACACAAGCACTCATACTTACTTCACGTACACTACTCTCTCCATAAGCTCGTCAATTTTCTTTGTAACTCTTTTGTTTCTTCTTGATTGATCTATTGGTGCTTTAGGTATGGGAGCAACCGGAATCAATCTATTGGTGTTCAACCACGAATTGGCGACACCCTTTTGGCAAATCTTTTGGATACACACCTCAAATTCACGCAACAATTCTGTAGAATAGGATGATTATGTCTTTCAATGCTCTTTACTTTCTTTAGCAACCAGAAGGTATCAAATCACGAGCACCATGTCCTTCTCAAATGCTTTCGTGAACCAAACAACCCCTTTTGTCATCTTTGGGCTTTTCCTTTTTCTTCTTGTTTAATACCTTCGTCTTTCCCCCTTTGAAGACCTTGTAACCATTAGACTATTGCCATCATGGATAGTTTTTTCTATCATACTGCCATGGCCTACCAAGTAGTAGATACATGCATCCATTGGAACAACATCACAAGTACCTCATCCTCAAATTTTCCAATTGAAAATTTACTAGAGCTTACTTTCAAGATACTCACTTCATTGTCATCATCTGCCACTTTAGCTTATAAGGTTTCGGATTGTCTTGATGTTTTCCACTTGTAGTTTATCAACCAGTTTGATGAGACTACGTTGGCACAACTACCTCCATCAACATCAAACCTATAAATAGAATTGTGTACCTTGAACGAATTGAAAGATGTTTTCACATTGCTCCTTCCCCGGATTTGAGTGCAAAACCCTTCTAAGAACTAAGTTGTTCTCAATAACTTCTCCTCCTCAAAGTCACTTTCTGGCTTGCATTCTCTCCCTCGCCACCTTCCTCTTTCATGGCTTGTTGAAGTTCATTGGTGGTATTCATCAATCTCCCTCATCTCAAGCATGGCCATAACCTTACACTTAAAACATGTTACCTTTGGTGTACCATCATCAAGTTCTCACCTTCTCTCCCTTATCACTGCTTGGAGTCACAAACTTCTTTGTTCACTCTTAACTCACTCATAGGCGTTGAACTTGTAGCTTTAAACCCTTGATAAGCTTAGGTGATGGCCTAGTTACTTCCTTTCCTTTGCTATCTAATACATGGCAGTTTTTGCTAACTTCATCAAAAGATGAGGTTGTACTCAATTTTGTCACGCACACCACGTAAGACCACCAATAAACGTGCAATTTTTTTGCTCCTCCCTCTCTTCAACGTCACATTGTATGGTTAGTTTTTTCGAACTCAATAATGTAATCTTCCATAGGCCTTTATTACTTATTCAACGTTGCTAATCAACATACACTCTTGTTGATATTTGTAGGACAAAACGCCTTCTCAAAAGCTTTTAACTTTTCCCAAGTTTCGATCTTGCTCTTACCCCGCTGCCTACTCTTTTTGAAGCCATTAAACCACATGGAAGCGTATTTAAATAGTTTAGCATATGCAATATTGTACTTTCTTATCTTCAACTCGTGCCCTATAAATCACATACCTCCGATGATAGTTCCCAGTCAAGTGTATGCTTCTACATCACCTTGGCCATCAAATTCATTCACTTCAAACTTAAAAACCACGATCATCATCACTATTTGAAGGTTTACTTTGAGGCGAATAACTTCCGTTGGGTCAAACCAAGAATAATTCTTGCAATTTGTTTTGTTTGTCTGCTGATGCTTCAATGAACTCATCGCTATAAACTTTGCTTTGTTTTTCTTGATCAGCCATTGTGCTCTGATACCACTTGATCTATTATCTTATGTTCAATCTAAGGGCTTAACTTAATATTATTGATTTAAAGAATTTTCATGAATTGAACACTACAACAACGAAACTCACAACTTAGGTTATATTGGAATAAATCCAACAATCTATACTAAGGTTGTTTTAATATTTGAAGAACACTCAATCACAAATACTAAAACTATGGTGATATTTGAAACTTCCTAACTCCTCAAAACACTCAAATCCTCTTGTGAATTTTGGGTGAAACTCCACAACTAACGCAAACAATTAGACACAACCAAGCTGTAATTATTATTGAATACAACAGCGGTATTTATATCCAAACACCTAGGACTTCTAAACAACAAACCTGTTAAACTCCCTAAATTATCTAGAAATAAAACAACTCCTAAAGACACACAAATCCTATCAATTCGTCCCATGCGACAGATAAACCATACAGCTTTGATAATTCGCCACCTCATCAATGTGCCAAGTGGATCGTTATCTTGCTTAACAAACTAACCTAATCAAGAAAATATTTAACAACTTATCTAAATAACTAATTAACAATAAATCATCAGATTTTAAACTGAAATTACAGGATAACTTGCTGCTGCCCAGAAACTTGGAAAATCGCAAATACTCGTCCATTTGAACGCCAACTTATACTCGTCAATGTTTGAACGCCAACTTACACTGCAAGTTGAACGTCAACGCCACTTAATCTTTGTCAAGTGTTGAACGCCAACGAATAACCTTCTTTCCAAGTGTTGAACGCCAAGTAAATTAACCTTGAACGCCAGTGACGTGTGGCCTTATTCAAGCTGAGTGTATGGCAACAATGACATGAGCTATCCAAAGCCATGTAACCCAAAAAACGAATCCCTTGAATCTCAGAATGACTTAGAATCAAAATCTTTCTCGTCAATGCTTGAATCTGCTTCCCCTGATCAAACACTATACTTTTGCACGAACAAATTGAAGAACACTGATTGCAACAATGCTCTCTCTAAGACTAATTGACATAACCCATTACCACGTTAGTCTTTAATCACACTCTTTTTTGTAAGCGTTTAGGCTAATTATTATTGAGAGCAAAGTTTTGTAATGATTATTATCATATTTGAGGTTGAGTCGAATTTCCATAGGTGGGAGTTGGGGAATCATATTGTGCATAGGTGCATAAATGATTGAGTGTAAATTCTTTTTGTTATTCTGAGTTGATTAATAAAAAGAGTGAGTGAGTGGAGGACATAGACTTATTAGAATCGAATACGTCGTTAAAACTTGGTGTTGTTTTATTTTATTGCATATTGTTTTCCAGCTGCTTGAGAACTGGTTCTTAACTGTTATTACAATCATTGAAAATTTACAACTATCTTACAACACTTAATTCACACCCCCTCCCCTCTTTGAGTGTCACTTGCACTTTCAATTGGTATCAGAGCCTAACTCTTGAAAGGTTAACACTTAGAGAAAGAAAAAAAGATGAATACTGATGTGTAAACAAATAGGAAACTTGTTGCACAATGGATTAAGAAATGCGTGTAATATTTTTAGATCAAAGAAAGAATAATATTTTGGAGTAATCAGAAAGTTTAGGGAACTCTTCACCTTAACTTGAGGATAAACAAGAGGAACTCTCACGCACTTGTTTGGGCGTAGTAGTAGTTAGGGAAGTCTCAACCTAGACGACACTAAAGTTTAGTTTTAGGAACTCTCACTAAAACTGCACTCCTTCAAATTTGAGACACTCTCGAATTTGGGCAAATACTTCAACTTACACATCAAAATAACAAACAACTTAGAATTTTAGGCAATATTCTGATGGTCTTTCCTTCAACAATAGCACGCTATTTATAGCCTTAGTACATCATCTAATTGGCAACTTTAACTTAGCTAAAATAAACAACAATTCAGCAAATAGTAAAATGAAATAAAGGGCAGATAAATTGGCTCATACCTGTCCAATTATCACCATTACAACTAATTATTTATCTACCTAAGGAAACTTAAAACAAGGAAAGATAACTCAAAAGGTTCACAAATTAACTCCCAAAACGTTGCACAAAGGTGTCCAAATTTCTTCCTTCAACTGCTCAAATTTGTCATTCAAATAGTTCCCTTGATTTTAAGCTTTGTAACAGCCACGAATTGACCCCTCATTCAAGCCTCTTATTCATTAAATAAAACCTGATTAAACAGCTCGTAACACCCTTTAAAAAGAGTTTATCAAACCTGCTTAAATTCATCATTCAATCGTCCTTGATTTACCCTTGTTAACTGCTCAAGAATTAACTCCCACTTAAGCTACTTTATTCAACCAATACCAGAAGAAACACCTAAAAATCTCCTTTAATGAGAAAACGTCCAGCTTTACTCCCCCTTAAACACACCCCCAAATCACTCAGATTGTACTTCCACGGTTTTGAATTAAAATCCATATAACTTTCCCATTTTCACTAATCAGTAAAGGCAGAAATAAGTCATGCTTAATTAGTTCCACTTCGTGTAAATGGTTACACTTAGCAAGGGTGCACCCATGTGAGGAGGACCACACGGACATGTTGCCAACTCCATAGGATTAACCATCAAAGGACTTGGACCAAGAACACATTCCTTAACATTAGATGGACTGATTATCCACCTTGGCCATCTTGGTCCACTCACTTGTACTCAAATTCACATCAGAGATATAAGCCTTGACTCTTAAGACCTCCTTCAAACTTATTTATAGTATTGCTTGTTTTATATGCACGTCCGAAGAACATCCCCAAGAAACTTTCAATAGTTTCATGTTTATATCCCTTTCCATCTAAAACTGTTCAAAATTTGGATTAGAAGTTAGAAGGCTCAAAACCCTCGTACAAGCTCGGTAAGGGCTGAGACAAATACAGATACACCTCAAAGAAGACAAGTAGGGTCGATAGACCAGCGTCTAGAACGACTCAGTCAAACGCCACTTGATCGTAATTACGACGATATGAAGCTCTTTTCGCCACTCTCCTCACCGGCTGCTCAGTCTTCCGAACTGAGCCCCTACGGCGATATGAAGCTCTGACGCCACTGAGCTTATGACGACTCACAGCTCTTTCGCCACCTGAGCCCTATGGGCTCAGGCTCTAAGACTCTTCGCCTATCGCTCAGGGCTCGCTCCCGGTCAAGCCCCGACAGGTGCGCATTCTCAGACCCTGCGCCGATGCGCTTAGCCGTCGGCCCTGATGGATTTAATGTCTCTTTTTTAAGTGGCTTGGGAGGTGTGGGAGGATGATGTGGTGTTATGCATGCTAGAATTTTGGAACGGTAAATTTTGAAACGAACTAGAACTGTAACTAAATCTAAAGTTATTACTAAGCTCTCTGTAAGGCTACCTTTCTGTCCTTGATTTTAGACCTTTGCATGTTGTAATACCTATATAAGGTAATTACTAGATGCTATGTCCAGAATGAAGAGAGGGTTTGTTGGCCTAATAATTATTTCTCGCAAATCAGTCTGGTGTCATTTCAAGTTTTTGTGTAGTTGTTACCCGTATGTTGTACACTCGACCAAAATTTCATGCATATATTCCAAGCAACGATCACGAGTTGAATTTCTACGCAGCTACCAAAACGTTCCCGATTTTACCACTGACGTATCTCCCAAATATCTCTTCGAGTAGATAGCAAACCAATCAGGAAAGTTCGAACTTTTTAATGATGAAGTAACAGAAAATAACAGCAGTTTTAATAAAAAAAGAATCGCTCAAAACGTTTTGTAACAAAAGGAGATATCGCAACTTTCAATCGACCCTCAAAACTGATTTTTCCCACACGATTTTCCTCTCGATTTTGCATACTGGCCCTCCCTTTTTCGATTCACTTTTATACACACCAAACTTGCACGAATATTCAATGAAAACTGAAAACAATAACACTTCTTGAGGTTTAATGACCCCGTCTCATACAGGATCAGAGCACCAAATTTGATTGTGGGAAGTTTTTCGTGTGAACAAAAACTCACAAGGAATAGACTAAAAATTTTTGAAATCGATAAAGACCAAGTCACCAAGAGTCTTAATTTTAGGTTGATCAATTAGTACTTTATTAAAGCTTCTATCTTGTCACGAATATCTAGGTTTAAACCTCCAATGAAACGAGCAATCCTTTGTTCCTCCCTTTCTTCAATCTCACATTGCATAGTTAGCTTTTCAAAGTCGGCAATATAATCCTCCATTGCCTTCGTACCTTGCTTCAATGTAGTCAACTTAATGTATAAATCTTGTTGATAATTTGAAGGAAAGAATCTTTTCCTTAGGATCTTCTTAAGCTTCTCCCAAGGTTCAATCTTGCTCTTGCCTTCACGTTGCTTATTCTTCTTAACTCCATTAAACCACATGGACGCATACTTAGACAACTTAGCCACGGCAATTTTATACTTCTTCTCCTCGTTGGTGCCTTTGAACTCAAAGTACCGTTCTAATGCAAGCTCCCATTCAAGGTAGGCCTCAACGTCACCTTGGCCATCAAATTCCCCAACTTCAAACTTCAAACCACGATCATCATCTGGGGGTTTAAGGTTACCCTTCATACGAATCACTTCCGTAGATAATCCTAGGAACAAATCTTGAAGTTTTTTTGTTTGTTCCGCAAGTTGATTGAAAAGTTCGACGTTCACCGTCTCTTTTGACGAATTTCCTTCACTAGCCATGTGTTAAAACTGCAGCTCTGATACCACTTGATCTATATCTTAGGTCTAAACTAAGTGCTTGGACTCAAGATAGATTGATAGGGTAGAAAAACGTAGCAAAGGAACACTCACAATGCTTCGTAATTCTGGAAATCCTAGCTTTAGATAGGAACACTCACAATCTAAACTCTAGGGCGTTTTATTGCTTATGTGAACACTCAACACAAACACTAAAACAATGGTGAATAATTGAAGCTTTTAACTCTCAAAATTACTCAGTAAACCTTGAAGAATTTCGTGCAAAAACCCTCACACAAAATCACTCGTAAAACACAATGTGTATTTTTTTTTGTAAACTTGTAATCTGAATTTTTATTATTGAAACAATCGAGTATTTATAACAATATTACTACTAGATATCCTAAATTAACCAACTAATCCTAGACTTTAGCCCTAAGCCAAGTAAATCTAGGAAAACAAGGAAAATTTCCTAAAAAACACGGAAATACGCTTAAACCGACCTAGTTTAGGATTCCTAAAAGATATGCCGGAATCTTGTTCCTTTTCCGACCAAATTTCAAAAACCATTCTAAGGAACGAACTACAATTTTGACTAAACAAAGTTGAATTGGTCAAACAACAAAAAAAAAACACGGACAACCAAGTTGCCCACACACTTGTTCACACGCCAAATCACCGCCATACTGAATAAGGTGTTTTTGCGCAATTTTGAAGGACTTCTATTTTCAAGAACTTCAAGAAACCTTTGAAGCTTCAATCTTTTTTTCAAGAAACCTCCATTTTTGTGTTTCCCATGCTTGATTCCATCAACCATGATCATAAAGACTCACTAAGAAATTCACAAAACACCATATGGGAAAACCCTACCAAGTGGAGTGGGAAGAAAACCCATAGGCTCAACAACAAATCTATCCCTTAGCTAAACCAACGTCCCAAATGGCCTTAGACCATTATCCAAGCATTATTAGATTTAGGCAACAATGACCATGAGCCAAGCCAAGACCATGGAACCCTAATCCACACATACCATGAATCTCAAAACGACTCAATATTAGCTCTTTGTCTTCAATGCTTGAATCTGCTTCCTGATCAGTGGATGATGAGAAGTGCTGAACAACAACTTTGTGCCAATCAATGTCCATAAACCCTTCCAAAAGTAACTAAGAAACTTGCTATCACGATCAGAAACAATGGTTTTAGGAACCCCATGCAATCGAACAATCTCCCTAAAATATAAAGAAGCCACACCTATAGCATCCTCAGTTTTGTGACAAGCAATAAAGTGCGCCATCTTTGAAAACCTATCAACCACAACCATGATTGAATCCTTACCCCTTTGTGTTCTTGGCAAAGCAACAATAAAGTCCATGCTCACATCCTCCCAAGGCCTTTCTGTAGCAGGTATTGGAGTGTATAATCCCTTATGAAACGTGCTTTTTAACCGTTGACAAGTACAACAACGAGCAAGAATTGCGTTCACATCTCCCACCATCTTTGGCTAGTAGGAGTGTTCTTGCAACAACTCAACTGTTTTGTTGATGCCAAAGTGTCCTGCAAGACCCCCTCCATGAGCTTCTCGAACCAACAACTCCCTTATAGCACACTTAGGGATATAAAGTTTGTTGTTTCTGAATAGAAGACCATCAACCAAGTTGTAATGACTAATTGCTTCTTGTGTGCATTGCTTATATATGTCACCAAAATCCTTATCTTGATCATAATATTCCTTGATGATTTCGAATCCCAACACTCTTGAATCAACCGTTGCTATCAAATTGTGTTTTCTAGAAAGTGCATCCGCCACTACATTAGCCTTGCCAACCTTGTATTTCGCAACAAAGTTGAAAGATTAAAGAAACTCTACCCACTTAGCATGTCTAGCATTAAGCTTTTGTTGACTATTGATATGTCTCAATGAGTCATGGTCAGAATGTAACACAAAAGCTTGTGGTCTTAGATAATGGCTGTAATGATCCAATTCTCTAATCATGGCATAGAACTCCTTATCATAAGTAGAGTAATTCAATTTTCCTCCCCCTAACTTTTCACTAAAATAGGAAATTGGCCTCCCACCTTGAATAAGAACCGCACCAATCCCTGTACCACTTGCATCACACTCAACTTCAAAAGGTTTAGTGAAATCAGGAAGTGCTAGAATCGGAGTGATTGCACATCTTTTCCTTTACCAAATCAAACACCAGTTGAGCTTGTTTTGTCCACTCAAACTTGCCTTGTTTCTTGCATTCAGTTATAGGGCTCATATTAGTGCTAAAATTACGAATAAACCTCCTATAAAACGAAGCTAGGCCATGAAAAGACCTCACTTGAGTAATTGTCGTAGGATTAGGCCATGATGCAATAGCTTCAACTTTCTTTGGATCTACTTTGATACCCTCATGCGAAACAATGTACCCTAGAAAACTTATCTCACTTTGCATGAAATCACACTTTTCTAGTTTCCCATAGATTTTTTGTTTCCTTAGAATTTCAAAGACTTGTCGAAGATGCTCCATATGCTCCTTTTCATTCTTGCTATACACCAATATATCATCAAGATAGACCACAACAAATTTACCAATGTAAGGACGCAATACCTCATTCATAAGCCTTATGAATGTGCTAGGGGCATTAGTTAAACCAAAAGGCATAACCATCCATTCATATAGCCCATGCTTTGTCTTGAAAGCCGTCTTCCATTCATCCCCTTCCCTCATACGAATTTGGTGATACCCACTACGTAAATCAATCTTTGAAAATAGTTGAGAACCACTCAATTCATCTAGTAAATCATCCAACCTAGGAATAGGAAACCTATACTTGATAGTTATGTGATTCACAGCTCTACTATCAATGAACATTCTCCACGTCCCATCTTTCTTAGGTACAAGCAGGGTAGGAACTACACAAGGACTCATACTTTCACGTACATAACCTCTCTCCATAAGCTCGTCAATTTGTCTTTGTAACTCTTTTGTTTCTTCTGGATTGCATCTATATGGTGGCTTGTTAGGTATGGGAGCAACAGGAATCAAATCTATTTGGTGTTCAATACCACGAATTGGCGACAACCCTTTTGGCAAATCTTTTGGATACACATCCTCAAATTCACGCAACAATTCTTGTAGAATAGGATGATCAATGTCTTCAATGCTCTTTACTTCCTTAGCAACCAGAAGGTATACAAAATCACGAGCACCCATGTCCTTCTCAAATTGCTTTCGTGACACAAACAACACCCTTTTGTCATCTTTGGGCTTTTCCTTTTTCTTCTTGTTTAATACCTTCGTCTTTCCCCCTTTGAAGACCTTGTACACATTAGACTTGCCATCATGGATAGTTTTTCTATCATACTGCCATGGCCTACCAAGTAGTAGATCACATGCATCCATTGGAACAACATCACAAAGTACCTCATCCTCAAATTTTCCAATTGAAAAATTTACTAGAGCTTACTTTCAGATACTCACTTCATTGTCATCATCTTGCCACTTTAGCTTATAAGGTTTCGGATGTCTTGATGTTTTCAATTGTAGTTTATCAACCAGTTTAGATGAGACTACGTTGGCACAACTACCTCCATCAACAATCAAACTATAAATAGAATTGTGTACCTTGGAACGAATGTGAAAGATGTTTTCACATTGCTCTTCTCCCACGGATTTGGCGTGCAAAACCCTTCTAAGAACTAAGTTGTTCTCATAAACTTCCTCCTCCTCAAAGTCACTTTCTGGCTTGCATTCTTCCTCGCCACCTTCCTCTTTCATGGCTTGTTGAAGTTCATTGGTGTATTCATCAATCTCCCTCATCTCAAGCATGGCCATAACCCTTACACTTAAAACATGTTACCTTTGGTGTACCATCATCAAGTGTCTCAACCTTCTCTCCCTTATCACTGCTTGGAGTCACAAACTTCTTTGCTTCACTCTTAGACTCACTCATAGGCGTTGAACTTGTAGCTTTAAACCCTTGATAAGGCTTAGGTGATGGCCTAGTTACGTTCCTTTTCCTTTGCTTATCTAATACTATGGCAGTTTTGATAACTTCATCAAAAGATAAGTTAGGTTGTAACTCAATTTTGTCACGCACATCCACGTTAAGACCACCAATAAAACGTGCAATTTTTTGCTCCTCCCTCTCTTCAACGTCACATTGTATGGTTAGTTTTTCGAACTCAATAATGTAATCTTCCATAGGCTTTATTCCTTATTTCAACGTTGCTAATCTAACATACAACTCTTGTTGATAATTTGTAGGAACAAAACGCCTTCTCAAAAGCTTCTTAAGCTTTTCCCAAGTTTCGATCTTGCTCTTACCCTCACGCTGCCTACTCTTTTTGAAGCCATTAAACCACATGGAAGCGTATTTAAATAGTTTAGCAATAGCAATATTGTACTTCTTATCTTCACTCGTGCCCTTATAATCAACATACCTTTCCGATGATAGTTCCCAGTCAAGGTATGCTTCTACATCACCTTGGCCATCAAATTCATTCACTTCAAACTTTAAACCACGATCATCATCACTATTTGAAGGTTTAGCTTTGAGGCGAATAACTTCCGTTGTCAAACCCAAGAATAATTCTTGCAATTTGTTTGTTTGTTCTGCTAGATGCGTAATGAACTCATCGCTATAAACTTTGCTTTGTTTTTCTTGATCAGCCATTGTGCTCTGATACCACTTGATCTATATCTTATGTTCAATCTAAGGGCTTAAACTTAAGATATATTGATTTTAAAGAATTTCATGAATTGGAACACTCACAATCAACGAAACTCACGAACTTAGGTTAGATTGGAATAATCAACAATCTAGTACTAAGGTTGTTTTAATATTTGTAAGAACACTCAATCACAAATACTAAAACTATGGTGAATATTTTGAAACTTCTAACTCTCAAAACACTCAAAATCCTCTGTGTAATTTTGGGTGAAACTCACACAAAATAACGCATAACAAGTATGAACAACAACCAAAGTCTTAATTTTATTGAATAAAACACGGGTATTTATAGTACAAACACCTTAGGACTTCTAAACAACCCTGGTTAAACTCCCTAAATTATCTAGGAAATAAAACAACTCCTAAAGACACACAAATCCTAGTAAATTCGGCCCTCACAAGATAAACATACAACTTGATAATTATGCCACCTCATCATTGCAAGTTGATCTTATCTTGCTTAACAAACTAACTAATCAAGAAAATATTTTAACAACTTATCTAAATAACTAATTAACAAGATAATCATCAGATTTTAAACTAGAAATTACAGGATAACTTGCTGCCCAAGAACTTGGAAAAATCGCAAAATACTCGCCAATTTGAACGCCAACTTATACTCGTCAATGTTTGAACGCCAACTTACACTTGCCAATGTTGAACGCCAACTTATGCTTTGTCAATGTTGAACGCCAACTAATTAACCTTCCTTTCCAAGTGTTGAACGCCAAGTAATTAACCTTGAACGCCAAGTGACGTGTGGCCTTATTCAAGCATGAGTGTTATGCAACAATGACCATGAGCTAATCCAAAGCCATGTAACCCAAATGAACGAATCCCTTGAATCTCAGAATGACTTAGAATCAAATCTTTCTCGTCAATGCTTGAATCTGCTTCCTGATCAAACACGATACTTTTGCACGAACAAAATTGAAGAACACTGATTGCAACAATGCTCTCTCTAAGACTTAATGTAGCATAAACCCTATTACCACGTTAAGGTCTTAATCAACTCTCTTTTGTAAGCGTTTAGGCTAATTATTATTGAGAGACAAAGTTTGGTAATGAATTATTATCATATTTGAAGGTTGAGTCGAATTTCCATAGGTGGGAGTTGGGGAATCATATTGTGCATAGGTGCATAAATGATTGAGTGTAATTCTTTTTGTTATTCTGAGTTGATTAATAAAAAGAGTGAGTGAGTGGAGGACATAGACTTATTAGAAGTCGAAAGTCGTTAAAACTTGGTGTTGTTTATTTTATTGCATTATTGTTTCCGCTGCTTGAGAACTGGTTCTTAACTGTTATTATAATCAATTGAAAAATTTACAACTATCTTACAACACTTAATTCACACCCCCTCCCCTCTTGAGTGTCACTTGCACTTTCAATTGGTATCAGAGCCTAACTTCTTGAAAGGTTAACACTTAGAGAAAGAAAAAAAGATGAATACTGATGTGTAAACAAATAGGGAAACTTGTTCACAATGGATTAAGAATGCGTGTAATATGTTTAGATCAAAGAAAGAATAATATTTTGGAGTAATCAAGAAAGTTTAGGGGAACTCTCACCCTTAACTTGAGGATATAACAAGGAGGAACTCTCACTCACTTGTTTGGGCGTAGTAGTATTTAGGGAACTCTCAACCTAGACGACAACTACAAGTTTAGTTTTAGGAACTCTCACTAAAACTGCACTCCTTCAAATTTGAGACACTCTCGAATTTGGGCAAATAACTTTAACTTACACAAGTCAAAATTAACAAACAAACTTAGAAGTTTAGGCAATATTCTGATGTGTCTTTCATTCAACAATAGCACGCTATTTATAGCCTTAGTACATCATCTAATTGCAACTTTACTTAGCTAAAATAAACAACAATTCAGAAATAGTAAAACTGAAATAAAGGGCAGATTAATTGGCTCATAACTGTCCAAATTAATCACCATTACAACTAATTATTTATCTAACTAAGGAAACTTAAAACAAGGAAAGAATAACTCAAAAAGGTTCAGAAATTAACTCCCAAAACGTTGCACAAAGGTGTCCAAATTTCTTCCTTCAAAACTGCTCAAATTTGTCATTCAAATAGTTCCTTGATTTAAGCTTTGTAACAGCCACGAATTGACCCCTCATTCAAGCCTCTTTATTCAGTAAATAAACCTGATTAAACAGCTCGTAACACCCTTTAAAAGAGTTTATAAAACCTGCTTAAAATTCATCATTCAATCAGTCCTTGATTTACGCTTGTAACTGCTCAGAATTAACTCCCACTTTAAGCTACTTTATTCAACCAATAAACCAGAAGAAAACACCTAAAAATACTCCTTTAAATGAGAAAAACGTCCAGCTTTACTCCCCCTTGAAACACACCCCAAATCAGCTCAGATTTTACTTCCAACGGTTTGGAATTAAAATCCATATAACTGTCCATTTTCACGTGAAAAAGGCAGAAATAATTCATGCTAATTAGTTCCATCTTCAGTGTAATTGGTTACACTTAGCAAGGTGCACCCATGTGAGGAACCACACGGACCATGTATGCCAAACTCCATAGGAGTAACATCAAAATGGGACTTGGACAAAAACAATTCCTTAACATTAGATGGGACTGAATTATCCGTACCTTGGCCATCTTGGTCACTCACTTGTACTCAAATTCACATCAGGAGTATAAGCTTGAACTCTTTAAGATCCTCCTTCAACTTATTTATAGTATTGCATTGTTTTATATGTGCACGTCGAAGAACATCCCAAGAAACTTTCATAGTTTCATGTTTTATATCCCTTTCCATCTAAAACTGTGCAAAATTTTGGATGAAAGTACGAAGACCAAAATCCCTCGTAAACAGCTCGTATAAGGCTGAACAAATACAGAGACACTCAAAGAAAGACAAAGTAGGGTCGATAGACACAAGTCGTAAGACGACTCAGTCAAACGCCACTGAGTCGTATGACGACGATATGAAGCTCTTTCGCCACTTCGCCTAACAGCGGCTGCTCAGTCTTCGAAACTGAGCCCTACGGGCGATATGAAGCTCTGACGCCACTGAGTCGTATGACGACTCAGCTCTTTCGCCCCTGAGCCCTATGGGCTCAGCTCTAAAGACTCTTCGCCTATCGGCTCAGGGCTCGCTCGGTCAAGCCCGACAGGGCGCATTCATCAGACCCTGCGCAGATGCTGCTTGAGCCGTCGGCCCTGATGGATTTAATAGTTCTTTTTTTAAGATGGCTTGGGAGGTGGTGGGGGATGATGTGTGTGATGCAGTGCTAGAATTTATGGAAACTGGTAAATTGTTGAAAGAACTGAACTGTACTAATCTAGTTTTGCTTCTTAAGGCTACTTCTGTCCTTGATTTTAGACCTATTGCATGTTGTAATACTCTATATAAGGTAATTACTAAGATGCTATGTTCCAGAATGAAGAGGGTTTTGCCTAATATTATTTCTCCAAATCAGTCTGGGTTCATTCAAGTTTTGTGGAGTTGTTACCCAATATGTTGTTAACACTCGACCAAAATTTCATGCATATATTCCAAGCCGATCACAGTTGAATTTCTACGCAAGCTACTCAAAACTGTTCCGATTTGTACCACTTCCCAAATAATCTCTTCGATTAGATAGCAAACAATCAGGAAAAGTTCTGAACTTTTTAATGATGAAAGTAGACAGAAAAATAACCAGTTTTAAAAAAAGAATCGCTCAAAAACCTTTTGTAACAAAGGAGATATCGCAACTTCAATCTGACCCTCAAAACTGATTTTTCCCACACGATTTTCCGATTTTGCATACTGCCCTTTTTCGATCACTTTTTACACCAAAACTTGCACGAATATTCAATGAAAAACTGAAAACAATAACAATTCTTGAGGTTTAATGACCCCTCTCAACGAGAGCACCAAATTTGATGTGAATTTTCGTGTGAACAAAAACTCACAAGGGAATAGACTAAAATTTTGAATCTATAAAGACCAAGTCACCAAGATTCTTAATTTTAGGTTGATCAATTAGTACTTTGATTAAAGCCTAAGCACCCTCAAAGCTACTAATTAAATCACAAGAGTATAAAGAATTTAATCACCAACTCTTAAATTTTGAATTTTTGTTTTCAAGTAAACCAACAAACTTTTTTTTTTTCATCTCAAACTTAATTAATTACGTCCTAATGTTGAGATTATTTACAGGTATAATCAACAACAAAATCCTAGAAAACTTATCTCACTTTGCATGAAATCACATTGATACCCTCATGCGAAACAATGTACCCTAGAAAACTTATCTCACTTTGCATGAAATCACATTTTTCTAGTTTCCCATAGAGTTTTTGTTTCCTTAGAACTTCAAAGACTTGTCGAAGATGATCCATATGCTCCTTTTCATTCTTGCTATACACTAATATATCAACAAGATAGACCACAACAAATTTACCAATGAAAGGACGCAATATGATACGCATATCAATGAGCAAAACTTCGAAGGTTTGAAACAAGATGCAACCATGGGAGAGCTAGTGGCTTATGGGGACACAAGACTCTTAGGGTTAGCTAGGGTGAATTTTTACGTGTGCATGGTGACATGTACAAGTTTCCTCACGTAAAAATCAAGCAAGAGTAATTAGTAGTTTAGGAATGTTGAGCTATATGGGTTTTCTTCCCACTTCATTTGATAGGGTTTTACCATATGGTGTTTTGTGATTTTCTTATTTAGTTTATGAGTCATGTTTGATGGAATCAAACATGGGAAACACAGGATTGATGGTTTCTTGAAATAAAGATCGAAGCTCAAAGGGTTTCTTGAAAGTTCTTGAAAATGGAAGTCCATCAAAAATCAAAGGAAACTATAGCGGGTTATATGGCGGGATTTTTGAACGATTTTTATGATTCTGGGCAACGTTGTCAACGGTGTTTTTCGTGTTGTTTGACTTGGTCAACTTCAGTTAGTTAGTTGGAAATATTGTCCTTAGATTTGTTTCTCAAAATATCTAAGATTTAGGCTAGAAAATCAGTTCAATTATATATGCCAAGATGTATCCGGTTTTGTGGAGATTATCTTGTTATCCTAATCTTAGTGTGTTACATAAATCTAGGGTGGTTAGGATTTGTTAGCATATTCACATATTGTGTGATTGTTTAGCTAAATAGGATGTAAAATACATCAATAAAATTCAGATTAGATTGATTGAAAACACATGTTTTCCGGTTTTTATGTTTCACGTAAGTAAACAAAATTTTGTGAGAATTTCTTGTGAGGAATTCAATTGAGTGGGTGGTGCTTTAAGCTTTATCCTCACTTGAGGATAGTTTTTAGGATTTGAGGGTGCCTTGCTTTAATCAAATTCTAACTATTATTCGCCTTAGAACTTCGAATTTGTGGTGCGTCGCTTTATCAAATTTGTGTTCTAAGTTTATCTTGTGTGAGTGGCGTTTGTTTATAACAAAATTCACATCAACTTTTGGTGCTCTCGTTGAGAGATTCGTTCAATCTCAAGCATTCATCATCAATTCTCATGGCTCAAGAGGGTGGAGACGAAAATCCACAAGGATTTACGAAGGGTTTGAGTTTGGCTCAAGCAAAAGAAATACGTATGCAAGGGGAGATTAACGAGTTAAAGGCTCGTTTAGATGAAGTCTTAACCATCATGGCTTCCACCAAGAAAACTCCTACTAAATCTAAACAAGGGGATGGCTCATCATCAAGTTCAAGTGAGCAAGAAAGTGTGAGGAGTGTGCGTAAACCGAAAAAGGGGTACTCATCAAGTTCTAGTGATGATGAGGAACCTAGATCAAGGCACAAACGTAAGGGAAAGATGAGGGATGATGATCGAAATCTTAAACTCAAAATTCCTGAGTTTAATGGAGGTATGCAAGTCTATGGCTTGAGGGGTTACAAAGGAAAAGAAGGAAGGAAGGTAGGTCGAAAATCTCTTCATGGTCTAAGTTAAAGAGGGAGATGAGGAAACGTTTTGTCCCTCAAGATTTCGAACAAAACAACTTTATTAAGATGCATAACATTGAAGCAAGATAGAAGATCTGTTGATGAATATATTGTAGAGTTTGAAAAATTGATCATGGTTTGTGAATTAGAAGAGAAGGAGGACCACAAAGTGGCTCGTTTTGTGGCTGGTCTAGATGACAACATAAGGGAGAAGGTCGAATTACAACCTTATTGGACCTTTGATGAAGTTTGTAGAGTGGCTGCAAGGGTTGAAAAGCAAGTTGCACGAAAGCCAAAACCATACTTCAAGACTTACGATCCTAAGGAAAAACGTGATACCTTTCCCCAAAAATTAAACTTTGATAAGGTTACTAAACCACCTTTCATCAAGGATAAGAGCTCAACTTCAAAGCCTCAAAGTAGTGATCCACGCATTATTTGTTTCAAGTGTAAAGGGCAAGGTCACATTCAAAGAGATTGTCCTCATGCTAGGGTCACAACAACTCGAAATTGGGTAGATGAAGAAACCTTGAAGAAGAAGAGGAGGTGTCTGAGATGAGGGGAGAGGGGGGGGGGGGGGAAGAAGAGGGAAAAAAAAAGGGGGGGAGAAAGGGAGGGGAGGGAGGAAAGGGGAAAAAGGAGGAAGAAGAAAAGGGGGGGGGAAGAAATAGAAGGGAGAAAAGAGAAGGGGAGGGGGGGGAGGAAAGAGGGAAGAAAAGGGGGAGGAAGGCGGAAGAGAAGGAGGGAAGGGGAAGGGGGGAAGGGAGGAAAGAAAGGGGGGGAGGGGGGGAAGGAAAAGGGGAGGGAAGAAGGGGGAAGGAAGGGAAGGAGGGAAGGGGAAGAAGAGAGAAAAAGAAGGGTGAGGGGGGGGGAAAGAGGGGGGAAGAAAAGGGGGAAAGAGGAAGGGGAGAAGAAAAGAAGGGAGAAGAGGAGGGGGGAGTAAAGGGGGGAGGGGGGAAGGAGGGAAAGGGGTGGGGGAGTAGAAAGGAGGAGGGGGAAGGGGGGGGGGGGAAGGGAGGGGAAGGGGGAAGGGGAGGGGGGGGAAGGGGTGGGGGGAAAGAAAGTGGGGGTGAGGGGGAGGAAAGAAGGTCGGGGGAAAAGATAGGGGGGGAGGAAGGAGGGGGGGGAAAAAAAAGAGGGGGGGAGGGGAAGGGGGGGTGGAAGAAAAAGGGGAGGAAATAAAGGAGGGGGGGGAGGAGGGAGAGGGAAGAAAGAAAAGGGAAGGGAGGGGAAAGAGGGAGGGGGGGAAGGGTAGGAGAGTGGGGGAAAGGAGGAAGGGGGGGAAGGGAAGAAGAGAAGGGGGGGAGAAAAGGGGGGAGGGGAGAAGGAAAGGAAAAAAGAGAGAGAGAGAAGGGGGGGGGGGGGGAAGGTGAGGAAAAAAGAGAGGACTGGGGAAGGAATAGAGGGGGGAAGGAAAACAGGGGGAAAGGGGGGAAGAAGGGGAGGGGGGGGTGTTAGGGGGCGAAGGGTGGGGAGTGGGGTGCCCCGATTCGAGGGGAAAGAAAAGGAAAAAAAGAAGGAGAAGAAAAAGACAAGGAAGGGCGGAGAGGGGGAAAGGGGGGAGGAAAAAGGAAGGGAAGGGGCCCACCATATTTATTTACCTTCTAAGTTTTGACGGCTACCCTATGTCCATCACAATACTTTCACCCCAAGTGGAAAGTGTGCGAGAGGGAAAGTGGTGTCGGCAAATAGGGGAAAAAGGGGGGACGAGAAGGGGAGAGAAAGGAGGCGAAGGGGAGGGAGGAGGCGGGGGTGGGAGTGAGAGAGAGCGGGGGGTAGGGGGAAGAAGAACGTAAAGGGGGAAGGGGGGAGGAGTGGAAGTAAGGGGTGGGTAGGGGGGGGGGGAAGGTGGGGGGGGGGAGAGGCAGGGGAAAGGAAAGGGGGGAAGAAGGAGAAGAGGGAAGGGAGGAGGGGGAAGGGGGGGAATGGAGGGGGGGGAAGAGAAGGAGAAAGGGGGGGGGGGGAGGGAGAGAAGGGGGGGGAGAGAGGGGGGGGAGGAGAAGGGGGAGAGGGAGTGGGAAAAAGGGGTTGGGAAGAAGGAAGGGGGGTGGAGGGGAAGGGGGGAAAAAAGAAAGGGGAAAAATAGGAAAAGGTGGGGAGAAAGAGGGGGGGGAGGGGGGTGGGGGGGGGGAAGAGAAGAGCTATGGGCCAAATGATTGCTAAATATTGGAGGAAGAAACGGAGGAAGTTAACCAGAAACACAAGGCCAATCCTTGGTTTTGCGTAGGTGTTTGCAATCCCAAAGTGCGTAACCTTTGGAGAGTCAAAGAGACAATTTTTCTCACAAGATTGTAATGGTTCAGGCAAGCTTTGTGATGTGTATTATAGTACTGGGAGTTGCACTAGTGTAGTCCTCTACCTGTTGGAAAAGCTCGCAATTCTACAAGGTACATCCTCAACCATACAAGCTACATTGGCTTAGTAAACACAAGCGAGTTAAGAGGTAAACAAAACAAGCTTGATTGCGTTTTAAAATTGGTAATTTGAGATCCAATTCTGTTGATGTTTTGCCTATGGATTGTTGTCATATATTATTGGGTCGACCTTGCAATATGACGTTTTGTGAGTTTAAATGGGCGAACAAATGTCTATATTGTTGCGCAAGAATACTATGAGAAAACGGTTTGCATTGAAAACCCTTGATGATTTCTAAACCTAAGATAAGCATGGGTAATTCTAGAAGGTGTTTTGTTAGTTGGTGGAAAGGAGTTAGAAGAGAGATAAAAAAAAACAAGAAGGGAAGGGGCATGCTCTATTTCTATATGTTGTTTTAGCCCAAGGAGGTGAAGATGAAGCCCCAGAGATTCCTAGGGTTTTGCATCCTATGTTGAATGAGTTTTCAGATGTGTTTCCTAATGAGTTGCCACCAGGATTACCACCAATACGTGGGATTGAACATCAAATTGATCTTATTCCTGGGTCTCAAATTCCTAACAAGCCTGCATATAGATGTAATCCAGAGGAAACAAAGGAGATACAAAGGCAGATTGAGGAGTTAATGGAGAGGGGGTACGTGAGAGAAAGCATGAGTCCATGTGCTGTGCCTACATTGATAGTACCTAAGAAAGATGGGACTTGGAGAATGTGTATTGATTCAAGGGCAGTTAACAATATAACCGTCAAGTATAGGTTTCCTATACCTAGATTGGATGATTTATTAGATGAATTACATGGTTCTCAATTGTTTTCAAAAATTGATTTAAGAAGTGGCTATCATCAGATTCGAATGAAGGAAGGTGATGAGTGGAAAACCGGTTTTAAAACAAAACTAGGGCTTTATGAATGGTTAGTCATGCCTTTTGGTTTAACTAATGCACCTAGTACGTTTATGAGGTTGATGAACGAAGTTTTAAAGCCATACATTGGTAAGTTTGTGGTGGTGTATTTAGATGATATCTTGGTGTATAGTAAGAGTGTTAATGATCATCTAAGTCATTTGAGGAGTGTGTTTGAGACATTACGGGAACAAAAGCTTTATGCTAAGCTCGAAAAGTGTTATTTTATGGTACCAAGTGTGACATTCTTAGGGTACATTGTGTCCAAAGATGGAGTTTCTGTTGATCCATCTAAAGTAGAAGCTATAAAATCATGGCCAACACCTAAAAGTGTGACAGAGTTACGTGCTTTCCATGGTTTAGCCTCGTTTTATAGGAGGTTTGTGAAGAATTTTTCATCTGTTGTTGCTCCTATGACCGAATGTCTTAAGAAGGATAAACC
>PYUH01000382.1:171103-201966 GCA_016808085.1 Suaeda aralocaspica
TTCTATTTCAAGAATTCAAGAAACGTGTGAAGCTTCAATCTTTTCAAGAAACCTCCATTTTTGTGTTTCCCATGCTGATTCGTATCAACATGATCATAAGAGAGGGCTCACTAAGAATTCACAAAAAACCATAATGGGAAAAACCCCTACCAAGTGGAGTAGTGGGAAGAAGGACAAGAGAGAAGCAAAACAACCCATAGGAGCTCAACAACAAGAATCTATCCCTTAGCTAAAACCAACGTCCCCAATGGCCTTAGACCATGTATCCACAAGCATTAGTAGATTTATGGCGTAAGACACACTGACCATGATGCCAAGCCAAGGGACAATTGGACCCTAATCCACACAACCATGAATCTCAAAACGAGTAATATTAGCTCGTTTGTCTAATGCTTGAAGTCTGCTTCCTGATCAGTGGATGATGAGAAGTGCCGCACAAACAAACTTTTAGTGTGCAATCCGAATGCGTCAAGTAAACCCTGCCAAAAGTAACTAAGCAAACTTGTATCACGATCACGAAACCACAGGGTTTTTAGGAACCCCTGCAATCGAACAATCTCCCTACATATAAGAAGCCACACGCGCGTATAGCACTCTCAGTTGTTCAAAATTGGTGACAAGCAATAAAGTGCGCCATCCTTTGAAACCTATGCAACCACAACCATTGATTGATCCTTACCCCTTTGTGTTCTTGGACAAAGCAACAATTAAAGTCCATGCTCAACATCATCAAAAGGCTTTCTGTAGCAGGTATGGAGTGTATAATCCCTTATGAAACGTGCTTTTAAACCGTCTGACCAAGTACAACAACGAGAAGAATGCGTTCACATGCTCCCCCCATCTGGGGCTAGAGGAATGTTCTCGCAAACAACTCAAACTGTTTGTTGATGCCAAAGTGTCCTTGCAAGACTCCCCTCCATGAGCTTCTCGACCCAACAACTCCCTTTTAGCAACTAGGGATTATAAAGTTTGTTCTGTTTATGAATAGAAGGACACATCAACCAAGTTGTAATGACTAATTGCTTCTTGTGTTGCCATTGCTTATATATGATCACCAAAAAGCCTTTCTGGATCATAATATTCCTTGAGATTTAGAATCCCACATATTGAATCAACGTTTTAGATATCTAAATTGTGTTGTTTCTAGAACGTCGCATCCGCCAACTACAGTGGCATTGCCAAACCTTGTATTTCGCAACAAAGTTGAAAGATTAAAAGCACCTCACCCACTTAGCATGTAGCCTAGGCATTACTTAAGCTTGTTGACTATTGTATGTCTCAATGAGTCATGTCAGAATGTAACACAAAAGCTTTGTGGTCTTAGATAATGGCTGTTCTGTAATGGATGCAATTCTCTCAACGTCATGGACCATGAATCCTTATCATAAGTAGAGTAACTGCAATTTCCTCCCCAACCCCTAACTTTTCACGAAATTAGGACATGGCTCCCACCCCTTGAATCAGCATGAAACCGCACCCATCCATGTCCACTGCATCAACTCAAATTCAAAAGCAAAGGTTTAGTGAAATCGGAAGTGCTGGTTGGCCCAATCGGACGTGATTGCCACATCTTGTTCATTTACCAAATCAAACACCGTTGAGCTTGTTTTGTCCACTCAAACTTGCCTGTTCTTGCATTCAGGTTATAGGGGTATATTGAGTGCTACAATTACGAATCCCCCTCCTATAAAACGAAGCTAGGCATGAAAAAGACTCACTTAGTAATTGTCGTCAGGATAGGCCATGATGCAATAGCTTCAACTTTCTTTGGATTACTGTGATACCCTCATGCGAAAACAATGTGTACCCTAGAAAATTCCCACTGTTGCTGAAGATCACGACTTTTTTTCTAGTTCCCATAGATTTGTTGCTTTATGTTTCTAGAATTTTTCAAAGACTTGCGAAGATGACTCCATAGCTCCTTTTCATTCTTGCTTACACCAAATAATCATCAAGATAGACCACAACAAATTTACCAATTGTAAGGACGCAATACGATTCATTAAGCCGGCCATGAAGGTGCTAGGGGCCTTAGTTAACCCAAAAAGGCATATAACCATCAATTCATATAGCCCATTGCTTTGTCTCTTGAAAGCGTCTTCTTCATCGTCCCCTTCCCTCATACGAATTTGGTGATACCCATACGTAAATCAATCCTTTGAACATAGTAGAACCCTCCTTCTCTAGTAAATCATCCAACTAGGAATAGGAAACCTATTACTTGATAGGTATGTGCTTCCAACAGCTCTACTATCAATGAACATTCTCCACGTCCCATCTTTCTTAGGTACAAGAAAAACAGGGTCGGAACTAACAAGGACTCATACTTTCCCGTACATAACTCTCTCTATAAAAGCTTCGTCAATTTGTCTTGTTTAACTCTTTTGTATAGGTTCTTGTGGATTGATTGATCTATATGGTGGCTGGCGCTAGGTATGGGGCGCAAACACATAGGAACCAACAAATCTCTATTGGGTCCCTGTTCAATACCACGTACGACATTGGCGACAACCCTTTGGCAAATCATTTTCGGATACCATCCTCAAATTCACGCAACAATTCTTGTAGGAATAGGGGTGATTAATGTACTTCAATGTCCTTTACTTCCTTAGAAACCAGAAGGTATAGAACAAAATTCACGAGCAACCCATGTCCTTCTCAAATTGCTTTCGTGACACAAACAACAACTTTGTCATCTTTGGGCTTTCCCTTTTGACTTGTGTTAATACCTTCGTCTTTCCCCCTTGAAGACCTTGTACACTTAGACTTGCCATCGGATAGTTTTTCTATGTAATAACATGCCATGCCTACCAAGTAGTAGTAGATCACATGCATCCATTGGAAAAACATCAAAATCGTACCCTCTCCTCAAATTTTCCCATTGAAAAATTACTAGAGCTACTTTGTCAGATACTCACTCTGCATAATCTTGCCAAGTTTAGCCTATAATGGTTTCAGGAATGTCTTGATGTTTCAATTGTAGTGTATCAACCAGTTTAGATGAGAACTACGTTGGCCACAACTACCTCCATCAAACGCAATCAAAACGTATAATAGAATTGTGTACCTGGAACGACTGTGAAAAGATGTTTTCAGACATTGCTCATCTCCCACGGATTTGGTGGAGGCAAAACCCTTTCTAAGAACAAAATAAGTTGTTCTTTTCATACACTGTCATCCCCGCAAAGTCACTTTCTGGCTTTGCATTCTCTCGCCACCTTCTCTTCATGGCTTGTTGAAGATCATGGGTTGGTTAGTCATCAAACCCTCATGCTAAGCATGGCCATAAACGCCTCACTTAAAACATTGGGACCTGGGTGTACCCTCCTCAAGTGTATCAACCTTCTCTCCCTTATCACTGCTTGGAGGTCACAAATTCTTTGCTTCACTCGTAGACTCACTCATAGACGTTGAACTTGTATCTTTAAAAACCTTGATAAGGCTTAGTGCTGGCTAGTTACGTTCCTTTTCCTCTTGCTTATCTAATACTATGGCAGTTTGCTTAACTTCATCAAAATATGAGTTAGGTGTAACTCAATTTGGCACGACACATACACGTAGAAGACAACCATAAAACGTTGCATTTTTGCTCCTCCCTCTCTTCAACGTCACATTGTTCTGAGTTAGTTTTCGAAACTCAATAATGTAATTTTCCATGAGGACTTTATTTACTTATTCAACGTTGCTAATTAACATACAACTCTGTGATAATTTGTAGGAAACAAAACGCCTTCTCAAAAGCTTCTTAAGCTTTCCAAGTTTCGATCTTGCTCTACCCTCACGCTGCTACTCTTTTTGAGCCATTAACCACAATGGAAGCATTTAAATAGTTTAGCAATAGCAAATATTGTACTTCTTATCTTCACTCGTGCCCTTATAATCAACAGTACCCTTTCCGGATATGATAGTCCCAGTCAAGGTATATGCTTACACCATCACTTGGCCATCGCAAATTCATCACTTCAAACTATTTTTAAACCCATACGATATTCATCCTATGTTGAAGGTTGTAGCTTTGAGGCGAAAGAATAACTTACGTGTCAAACCCAAGAATAATACTTTGCATTGTTTGTTGTTCTGTAGCTGCGTAATGAACTCCTTCGCTATGAAACTTGGCTTGTTTTTCTTGATAAGCAATTGTGCATCTGATTACCACTTGATCTATATCTTATGTTCAATCTAAGGGCTAAACTTTAAGATATAGTGTGCATTTTAAAGAATTTCATGAGTGGAACACGCACTCACAATCAACGAACTCCACGAACTAGGTTAGATTGGGAATGAATCTACAAATTTCTAGTTACTAAGGTTGTTTTAATATTTGTAAGAACACTCAATCACAAATACTAACCATACTTGGTTGAATATTTTGAAAATTTCTAACTCTCAAAACACTCAAAATCCTCTGTGTAATTGGTGTGAAAATCACACAAAATACCGCATAACAAGTATGAACAAAAAAACCAAAAGTCTTAATTTTATTGATTAAACCGGGTATTTCTCGTACAAAACACCTTAGGACTTCTCAAACAAACCCTGGTTAACTCCCTTAAATATCTAGGACATAAACCACAAAACTCCTAAAGACACAAAATCCTAGTAAATTTCGGCCCCCTCACAAGTAAACATACAACTTGATAAATTATGCCACCTCATCATTGCCCCAAGTTGATCTTATCTTGTTAACAAACTAACTAATCAAGAAAATATGTTAACCAACCTTATCTAAATAATAAATTAACACGATAATATCAGATTTAAACAGAAATTACAGGATAACGTGCGCCCAAGAACTTGGAAAAATCGGCAAATTCGCCATTTTGAACGCAACTAACTAGTCAATGTTTGAACGCCAACGTATACACTTGCCAATGTGAACGCCAACTTATGCTTGTCCAATGTTGACACGCCAATAATTAACCTTCCTTTCCAAGTGTTTGACACGCCCACGTTAATTAACTTGAACGCCAAGTGACGGGTGGCCTTATTCAAGCATGGAGTGTTATTGCCACCCATGCCCATTGAGTAATCCAAAAAGCCATGTTAACCAAATATGAACGAATCCCTTGAATCTCAGAATACTTGAATCAACTCTTCTCGTTCAATGCTTGAATGCGTGACCTCAGCTGTGATCCACCACACGCTCCTTTTGCATTCACGTCTCAGACCCCAATTGAAAGCACCACCTGCCTTGCCACCATGCCTCCTTCTATACTTTACTGTCGCATAAACCGCCTGTGTTTATCCACGTTACATGTGGTCTAATCCAACTCTCTTGTTGAAGCGTTTAGGCTACTTCTTCTTGCTAGCGCCCAAGTTTGTAATGGAATTATTATTCATATTGAAGGTGAGTCGATTTCCATAGGTGGGAGTTGGGGAATCATACTTGGAATAGGTGCGATAACATGATTGAGTGGACTCTTTTTTTATTAGGAGTTGATTAATAAAAAGCGTGCGTGCGATGGCGCGCCCTACACACCTTATTAGAAGTTCGAACGTCGTTAAAACTTCGGTGTGTGTATTTTATTGCATTATTGTTCCGCGCTTGCGAACTGGTCTTAAATGCTATCCAATCAATGAAAAATTACAACTATCCTTACAACACTAATTCCACACCGCCTCCATCTTGAGTGTCACTTGCACTTTCAATTGGTATCAGAGCTAACTTTCTTGAAAGGTTAACATTAGAGAAAGAAAAAAAAACGATGAATATGATGTGTAAGAACAAATAGGGGGAAACTTGTTACAATGGATTATTAAGAGATGCGTGAATTGTTTAGATCAAAGAACGAATAATATTTGGGAGTACAGTAATCAAGAGTTTTTTAGGGGAACTCTCAACCCTTAACTTGGGAGTATAACAAGAGGGGAACTCGCACTCACTCGTTTGGGCGTAGTGTAGTGTATTTAGGGAACTCTCAACCTAGACGACAACACTCAAAGTTAGTTTTAGGAACTCCACTCTAAACTAGCACTCATCACCAAATTGAGGACACGCTCGAATTTGGGCAAAAGAACTTCAACTTACAAAAGTCACAATAACTAAACAACTTAGACAGTTTAGGCAATTTCTGAATGTGTCTTGCATTCAACAAGTACGCCACGATAGTAAGGGCCTTAGTAAATAATCTCATTGCAACTTACTTAGCTAAATGATTAAAACAACATATTCAGAAATAGTAAAACTGAACTAAAGGGCCGATTAATTTGGTTCATAACTGCCAAATTAATCACATTACAACTAATTAATTTATCTATTAAGGCGGAAAGCTTAAACAAGGGAACGAATTAACTCAAAAATGGTTCAGAATTAACTCCCAAAACGTGCACAAAGGTGTCCAAATTTCTTCCTTCAAAACTGCTGCCAAATTGTCATTCAAATAAGTCGTCTTAGGATTAGACTTTGTAACAGCCAGAATGGACACCTCATTCCAGCCTCTTTATTTCCGAGGTTAACGTAAACTGAATACTAAAAACAGTCATCGTAACACCTTTATAAGAGTTTATAAAACCTGCTTAAAATTCATCATTCAGATCAGTCCTTTATTTACGCTTGTAACTGCTCAGACGTTAACTGCCAATTTAAGCTAACTTTATTAAATTCCACCAATAAACCGAAGAAACACACCTAAAAATATCCTTTTAATGAGAACAAGAAAAAACGTACAGCTTTACTCCCCCTTGAAACACACCCAAATCCGCTCAGATTTTACTTCAACGGTGTGGAAATTAAATCCATATAACATGTCATTTTCACGTGGTGAAAAGGCCAGAAAATCATTCATGTAATTAGTGCCATTTTTTCTTCAGTTGTAATTGGTTACACTTAAGCACAAGGTGCCCCCATGTGAGGAACACACGGACCAGTATGCCAAACCCATAGGAGGAACATCAAAATGGACTTGGACAAAAACAATTCACTTAACATAGATGGGACTGAATTATCCGTGACCTGGCCCATCTTGGTCACTCACTTGTACTCAAATTCCCCATCAGGAGTATAAGCTTGAAAATCTTTAAGATCCTCCTTCAACTTATTATAGTATTCGTGCATTGTTTATATGTGCACGTCCGAAAAAAAACATGTTTCCCAAGAAAGAAACTTTCATCGTTCATGTTTAGATCCATTTCCATCCTTAAACCTGTGCAAAACATTTTGATGAAAGTACGAAGACCAAACTCCTCGTAAACGCTGCTGTTATATAAAGGTCTCTCTGAACAATCCGAGGACACTCAGAGAGAAAGGAACTACAGTAGGTCGATCGCCCCACAAGTCGTAGACGACTCAGTCAACGCCACTGAGTCGTATGACGACGATCATGAAGCTCTTTCGCCACTTCGCCAACGCGGGATGGCTCAGTCTCGAAACATGAAGCCCTACGGGCGAATGAAGTCAGTTGACCGACCACCGAGTCGTGTTATGACGACTCAGCTTTCGCCCCTGAGCCCTATGGGTCAGCTCTTAAAGACTCTTCGCTATCCGGTTCAGGCTCGCTCGGTTCAGCCCGCAGGGAGGCAATCATGTAGACCATGCGCAGATGTGCTTGAGCCGGCAGCGCCTGATGGCATTTAATTAGTCTTTTTTAAGATGGCTTGGGAGGTGGTGGGGGATGATGTGTGTGATGCCGTGCTAGAATTATGGAAACTGTAACTTGTTGAAAGAACTGAATGTACTAATCTAGTAGTTTTGCTTCTTAAGGTAGGCTACTTCTTGTCCTTGATTGTAGCCTATTGGCATTGTTGTAATACTCTATATAAGGTAATACTAAGAGCTATGTTCAGAATGAAGAGGTTTTGCCTAATATTTTTCTCAAATCAGTATGGGTTCATTCAAGTTTTGTGGAGTTGTTACCAATATGTGTAACACTCGACCAAAAAATTTCATGCATTATTCCAAGCCAGATCACAGTTGAATTTCTACGCAAGCTACTCAAACTGTTCCGATCTGGTACCCCACTTCCCAAATATCTCTCGATTAGATAGCAAACAAC
The DNA here is from genome assembly GCA_016808085.1 of Suaeda aralocaspica. NCBI lineage: Eukaryota > Viridiplantae > Streptophyta > Magnoliopsida > Caryophyllales > Amaranthaceae > Suaeda > Suaeda aralocaspica. Next base: position 179,095 of record PYUH01000382.1, read on the forward strand.
AGGAAAAGTTCTGAACTTTTTAATGATGAAGTAGACAGAAAAAATAACCAGTTATAAAAAAAGGAATCGACTCAAAAACCTTTTGTAACAAAGGAGATATAGCAACTCAATCTGACCATCAAAACTGATTTTTTCCCACACGATTTCCGATTTGCATACTGCCCTTTTCGATCATTTTACACCAAAACTTGCACGAAGATGCAATGAAAACTGACAAAACAATACAATTCCGTGAGGTTTACTGACCCCTCTCAACGGAGCACCAAATTTGATGTGAATTTCGTGTGAACACAAAGGAAGTACACCAAGGGGGAATAGAATAAAATTTTGAATCTCTAAAGACCCAAGTCACCAAGATTCTTAATTTTAGGTTGATCAATTAGTACTTTGATTAAAAAAGGCCAAGCACCCTCAAAGCTACTAATTAATCACAAGAGTATTAAAGAATTTAATCACCACTCTTAAATTTTGAATTTTTGTTTCAAGTAAACCAACAAACTTTTTTTTTCATCTCAAAATGTTAATTCAGTACGTCCTAATGTTGAGATTATTTACAGGTATAATCAACAACAAATCTAGAAAACTTATATCACTTTGCATTGAATCACATTGATACCTCATGCGAAACAATGTACCCTAGAAAAACTATCTCACTTTGCATGAAATTCACATTTTTTTCTAGTTTCCCAGAGAGTTTTGTGCTTAGACTAAAGGATTGTCGGAAGATGATCCATATGCTCCTTTAATCGTGCTATACACTAATATATCAAAAAGATAGACCACAACAAATGTACCAATGAGAAAAGGACGCAATATTGATCCGCATATCAATGAGCAAAACTTCGAAGGTGTGAAACCAAGATTTGAACCATGGAGAGCTAGTGGCTATGTGGGACACAAGACGCTTAGGGTTGAGTAGGTGTGGAATTTTTACGTGGTGCCATTGGTGACATGGTTACAAGTTACCCACGTAAAAAATCAAGCTAGAGTAATAGTAGTTTAGGAATGTTGAGCTATATGGGTTTTCTTCCACTTCATTGATAGGGTTTTACCATATGGTGTTTTGTGATTTTCTTATTAGTTTATGAGTCTGTTTGAGGGAATCAATCAAACATGGGAAACACAAGATTGAAGGTTTCTTGAAAATAAAGATCGAAGCCAAGGGTTTCTTGAAAGTTCTTGAAAATGGAAGGCCATCAAAAACAAAGGAAAACTATAGCGGCGTTATATGGCGGGGATTTGTTGTGCCGATTTTTTCCGATCGGGCAAAGTTTTCAACGGTTTTTTTGTTTTTCGTGTTGTTACTTGCGTCAACTTCATTAGTTAGTGGAAATATTGCCCCTTAAAAAGATTTGTTTCTCAAAATATTAAGTTGAGGCTCTGGAAAATCAGATTGCAATTATTATGCGCAAGCTTGTATCCGTTTTGTGGAGATTATTTGTTATCCTAATCTTGTGTGATCCATAAATCTAGGGTGTTAGGATTGTTAGCATATTCACCTATTGTGTGTGTGTGATATGTTTAGATAAAATAGGAGATAAAAATACATCAAGAAAATTCAGTTCGATTGCTTGCAAACCATTGTTTCCGGTTTATTGTTTCAACGGAAGTAAACAAAATTTTGTGCGAATTTCTTGTGAGGAATTCATTGGTGGGTGGTGCTTAAGCTTTATCTCACGTGAGGATAGTTTTTAGGAGTTGCGGGAGGTGCTTTGCTTAATCACATTTATCAATTATTCGCCTTTAGAAGTTCGAATTGTGGTTGCGTTGCTTTATCAAATTGTGCTCTAAGTTTTTGTTGTGAGTGGCCTTTGTTATAACAAATCACATCAACTTTTGGTGCTCTCGTTGAGAGATTCGATTCAACCTCCAAGCAAATTCACATCAATTTCTCATGCTCAAGAGGGTGGAGACGAACAATCCACAAGGATTTCCGAAGGGTTTTGAGTTGGCTTCAAGCACAAGAATACTATGCAAGGGGAGATTAACGAGGTTAAAGGATCGTTTAGATGAAGTCTTTAACCATCATGGCGTTCCACCAGGAAACACTCCTACTCCACTCTCCCCCCCGGGGCTGGCTCTCCTCCCGTTCACGTGAGCCAGCCCAGTGTGAGGAGTGTGCGTTACCGCCCCAGGGTACTCATCACGTCTCGTGATGATTTGAGGCACACTGCTCCCGGCCCGCATCACGGCCGGGCAGATGCGGTGCTGTATTGCCTACGACCTCTTCACCCCCTCCCCACCATTCCTGAGTTTAATGGAGGTAGTGCAAGGTTCTATGGCTTGAGGGGACAAGGAAAGAAGAAAGGAAAGGCTCAGTCGTAGGAAAATGTACTCTTCATTGTTTAATGAACGGGGATATGAGGAGGAGGAACGTTTTGTCCCTCAAGATTTCGAACAAAACCACTTTATTAGATGCATACATTGACGCACGATTAGAGATCGGTGATGAATATATTGTAGAGTTTGAAAAATGGATAATGGTTGTGAATTAGAGAGAAGGAGAGCGGAGACCACAAAGTGGCTCGCTTTGTGCTGGTCTAGATGAAAACATAAGGGAGAAAGGTGTCGAATACAACCTTAGGGGACCTTTGATGAAGTTGGAGAGTGGCCTTGCAAGGAGGTTGTGAAAAGCAAGTTTAAGTTGCCACGAAAAGCCAAAAACCAACTTCAAGACTTACGATCCTAAGGAAAAAGTCGATAACCTTTCCCCAAAAATGGTATTAAACTTTGACAAGGTTACTAAAACACCTTTCATTCAAGGATCAGAGCTCAATTCAAGCCTCAAAGTAGTGATCCACGCAAATTATTGTTTCAAGTGTAAAGGGCAAGTCACATCAAAGAGATTGTCATCATGCTGGTCACAACAACTCGAAATCTGGGTAGAGGCACGAAACCTTGAAAGAAGAAGAGAGTGTTGTATGAGGATGAGGGAGAGGAAAAAAGACTGCCCAAATATGAAAATATGGAGGAAGAAACGGAGGAAGTTTAACCAGAAGAAACACAGGCCCATCCTTGTTTTGCGTGGGTGTTGCCATCCCAAGTGACGTACCTATTGGAGAGTCAAAGAGGGACCAAAATTTTTCTCACAAGGTAGGTGTATGGTAGGCAAGCTTCTGTGATGGTGCTTTAGTAGTCCTGGGAGTGGCACCTAGTGTAGTCTCTACCTGTGTGGAAAAGCTCGAAAACCAATACAAGGTACATCCTCACCATACGGAGTACCATTGGCTTAGTAACACAAAGCGAGTGTTTAAGGTAAACAAAACAAGCTTGACTTGCGTTTTTTAAACTTGGTAATTGAGGATCCAATTCCTTTGTGATGTTTGTCCTAGGGATTGATTGTCATATATTATTGAGGTATTAGACCTTGGACAATCTGACCGTTTTGTGAATGTTGCAGTATACTGGCCAGCGAACAAATGATCATATTGGTTGCGCAAGAAAGAAATACTAATGAGAAATCGTATGTTGCATTGAAACCTTGCGGATTTCTAAAACCTAAGAAAGCTATGGGTAATTCTAAAGGGGTGTTGTTTTGTTAGTTGTGGAAGGAGTGTAGAAAGAAGATAAAAAAGCTCTATGTCATATATGTTGGAGCCACGGAGGTGAAGGATGAAGCACCAGAGATTCCTAGGGGTTTGCCATCCATGTTGATATGTGACGTTTTCAGATGTGTTTCCTAATGATTGCCACCAGGGATTACCACCAATTACGTGGGAGTTGAACAATGAGATTGAGTCATTCCTGGGTCCAAATTCCCAACAAGCTGCATATAGATGAATCAGAGGCATCAAAGGCGAATACAAAGGCAGATTGAGGAGGAGTTAATGGAAGAGGGGGTACGTGGAGAGGAGAGAAAGCATGAGTCCATGTGGAGGACTCCACTGTACCTAAAACTGATAGTACCTAAGAAGGCTGGGACTTGGAGAAGGTTAGCATATTGATTCCAGTGGCAGGGTCGTTCGAACAATATAACCAGTCAAAGTATATGGTTGCCTATACCTAGATTGGTACGATTCAATTAGTATGAATACACGTTTCCGCAATTTTTCAATATAATTGATTTAAGAACTGAAAAACCCAAAAGCAACTATGGTGATTTAAGGAAGTGGCTACTCGTCATCAATTCGAGTATGCGAAGGATACGGATGGGATGAGTGGGGAAAACCGGTTTTAAAACAAAATAGGGCTTTATGAAGGGTTAGTCATGCATTTGGTTAACTAATGCACATAGTACGTTTATGAGGTTGCTGAACGAAGTTTAAAGCCAACATTGGTACGTTTGGATGGTGGGTATTTAGGTGATATCACCTGGTGTATAGTAAGAGTGTGTTAATGATCATTCTAAGTCATTTGAGTGGAGGGTGTGTTGAAGATTTGAGACATTAGTGAAACAAAAGTTTATGCTAAGCTGAAAAGTGTTATTTATGGGACCAAGATGTGGAAATTCTTAGGGTAATTGTGTCCAAAGTGGAGTTCTGTTGATCCATCTAAAGTAGAAGCTATAAAATCATGGCCCACACCTCTAACAGTGTGACAGAAGGTACGTCTTTCCCCATGGGTTAAAGCCTCCGTTCTAGGAGGTATTGTGAAGAATTTTCATCTGGTGTTGCTCCTATGACCCGAATGTCTTACGAAGGATAACACCAAAGGTTGAGTGGATAAGGGGCCCAAGAAGCTTTTGATTGATAAAGAAGTTGCTTTGTACACACCCATACTTAGACTTACCATATTTTCTAAACCATTTGAAGTTGAGACGCGCATTGCCAGTGGTGGGGTTAGGAATTGGTGAGGTTTCTAGGTACAAGGAAAGAGGCCAATTGCGTTATTTAGTGAGAAATGAATGGTGCTAAATTGAACTACTTCTACTTAGACCAATAACGAATTCTATGCACAATAATACGCGCTGTGGGATCATTGGAGTCATTTTGAAGGCCTAATACTCAATACTAGACACCTGAATTCATGATAGGATATTGAAGCCACTCACTGGGGCACAAAAAGTAAATCCACGATGCTAACTGGGTTGAATTTATTTTTGCAATCATTTTTTCCACGCTTCTCTTTCAAAATACAAAACGGGGCAGTCTAATGTTGTTTGCTGATGTTTGTCCAAGAGGAGGTTATACTTTGCTTGGTGTTTTGACTTCAAAATACCTGTTAAGTGGATAATCAGTTGAGTTTTACGAGCAAGATGGAGACTTTGGCCCAATATTGGCGCAACTTTCAAGGGTTCTATGGTTCCTATGTGCTACATGCTGGTTATTGTTCCAAGGCCCCCAATCCTGTGCATACTAAGATCTATACGGTGAATTATGTAAGTAAGGGAGGCGCATGGAGGAGGCATTGTCGGGACATTTGGAATTACAAGAAACTAGCCCGGTTGAAGAACATTGCTATTGGCACAAGATAGATGAATGTTGATGCTCTTAAATATGCTATGTAATTGCTCAATGTGCTACTGTCAAAAGGCAAAAGGGCGGCCTTGCATAAAGGCTATACACGTTCCATTGCAGGTGCCAGAAGGGACCTGGGAGGATTAAGGAGGATTGTTTCTATGGATTTTCGATTGTAGGTTACAAGGACAGCAAGAGCCCAAGGATGCAATTAATGGTAGGGTTGATAGGTTTTCAAAGATTGGATCATTTCACACCAGTACCAAGATGCCGATGCTAGAATGTCGCCTGACTCGTTATTACGAGACATACATACGGTTAACATGGGGGGCCGAAAACCATTCGGGTAAGTTGAAGAGACACGAGTTCATGAGCCTACTTTTGGAAGTCACTTGGCGATTGATTAGGCACGAAACTTTTTGTTTAGCACATCTTATCATCCTCAAACAGATGGCCACAACCAGAAGGTAACCAATCGTACACTAGGGGTTTTTTGCGTGGTTTGGTTAGGTACGACACAAAAAGATATGGATTTGACACTGCTCATTGCTGAGTTTGCTTGAACAATGAGTCACCTAGCTTTGCTACGGAACCACTCACCTTTCGAAATTGTCTATGGAATCAACCCTAAATTACCAATGACTGTGTAAGTATTCCTAAAGGGGAGTTGGTTACACAAGGATGCCAAGACAAAGGTTGATGACAGTAGAAGCTTCACGCAGAAGAAGGGCTCGAATTGAAAGGGTAAATGATATTTACAAGGCAAGAGCAAACCAAACACAAATCCACAACACGTTTACAAGGAAGGGGCATTTGGTTTGGTTACATTTGAGAAAAGAAGACGGTTGTTCACACCCATCAAGGAGAAAGAATAAAGCTTATGCCTCGTTTGTTATGAGTAGCCCTTGGCCATTCAAGATCAAACGTAAGGGGGGACAGACTGCCTATAAATTAGAGTTTGCCAGGAGAATTATGGGAGTTCATGCACAACTTTCAACCATGGTGATGTTAGTCTTATGTTCATGATGACCAACTTCGAGGATGGTGAGGACAAACTCTTCTGAAGAAGAGGAGATGATACGAATATCAATGAGCAAAACTTCGAAGGTTTGAAACCAAGATTGCCCCCATGGGAGCGCTTGAGAGTAGTGGCTATGGGGAACAAGCACTCTTAGGGTGGCTTAGGGGTGAGATTACGTGTGCATGGTGACAGGAACAGGTTCACTCACGTAAAAATCAAAGCAAGAGTAATAGTAGTAGTTTGACAGAAGTGAGCATATATGGGTTTTCTTTCCACGTCCTTTGATTAGGGGTAATTTGACCATATGGTGTTTTGTGCTGTTATTATTAGTTTAGAGTCATGGTTGACGGGAATCAAACAGGGGAAACACACGATTGAAGCGTTCTTGCATAAGATTCGAAGCTCCCCGGGTTTCTTGAAGTTCTTGCCAACCTGCCAAAGTCCCCATGTCACCTCCTCCTGCCACCCCCCCCGGACCCATATAGGGGTTCTATGGCGGGCTTTTTGACCTGATTTTATGATCTGGGCAAACGTTGTCAACGGTTGTTTTTGTGTGTGTTGCCTGGTCCCCCTTCAGTTCGTTAGTTTGGCCCACTGTGCCTTAGAGTTGTTTCTCCACAATATCTCAGATTTAGGCTAGGAGCCTCGATTTCCGTATGGCGCCAAGATTGTCTCGGTTTTGTGTGAGATTATAGACTTGTTTTGTTATCCTAATCTTAGTTTGTTATACCATAAATCTAGGGTAGTTAGGATTTGTTTAGGATATTCACATATTGTGTGATATGTTTAGCTATAAATAGGATGTAAAATACATCAATAAAATTCAGATTAGATTGATTGAAAACACATTGTTTCCGGTTTTATTGTTTCACGTAAGTAAACAAAATTTTGTGAGAATTTCTTGTGAGGAATTCAATTGAGTGGGTGGTGCTTTAAGCTTTATCTCACGTGAGGATAGTTTTTAGGATTTGAGGGTGCTTTGCTTTAATCAAATTATATCAATTATTCGCCTTAGAAGTTCGAATTTGTGGTGCGTTGCTTTATCAAATTTGTGCTCTAAGTTTATTTTGTGTGAGTGGCGTTTGTTTATAACAAAATTCACATCACAATACCTCATTCATAAGCCTTATGAATGTCCTAGGGGCATTTGTTAAACCAAAAGGCATAACCATCCATTCATATAGCCCATGCTTTGTCTTGAAAGCCGTCTTCCATTCATCCCCTTCCCTCAAACGAATTTGGTGATACCCACTACGTAAATCAATCTTTGAAAATAGTTGAGAACCACTCAATTCATCTAGTAAATCATCCAACCTAGGAATAGGAAACCTATACTTGATAGTTATGTGATTCACGGCTCTACTATCAATGCACATTCTCCACGTCCCATCTTTCTTAGGTACAATCAAGGTAGGAACTGCACAAGGACTAATACTTTCACGTACATACCCTCTTTCCATAAGCTCGTCAATTTGCCTTTGTAATTCTTTTGTTTCTTCTGGATTGCATCTATATGGTGGCTTGTTAGGTATGGGAGCACCAGGAATCAAATCAATTTGGTGTTCAATACCACGAATTGGCGGCAACCCTTGTGGCAAATCTTCTGGAAACACATCCTCATATTCACGCAACAATTCTTGTAGAATAGGATGATCAATGTCTTCAATGCTCTTTACTTCCTTAGCAAACAGAAGGTATACAAAATCACGAGCACCCATATCCTTCTCAAATTGCTTTCGTGACACAAACAACACCTTTTTATCATTTTTGGGCTTTTCCTTTTTCTTCTTGTTTAGGTCACTAGGCGAGCAATACCTTCGTCTTTCCCTCTTTGAAGACTTTGTACACATTAGACTCGCCATCATGGATAGTTTTTCTATCATACTGCCATGGCCTACCGAGTAATAGATCACATGCATCCATAGGAACATCATAACAAAGTACCACATCCTCAAATTTTCCAATTGAAAAATTACTAGAGCTTGCTTTCGTATACTCACTTCATTGTCATCATCTAGCCACTTTAGCTTATAAGGTTTCGGATGTCGTGATGTTTTCTATCGTAGTTTATCAACCAGTTTAGATGAGACTACTTTGGCACAACTACCTCCATCAACAATTAAACTACAAATAGAATTGTGTACCTTGCAACGAGTGTGAAAGATGTTTTCACGTTGCTCTTCTCCCACGGATTTGGAGTGCAAAACCCTTCGAAGGACTAAGTTGTTCTCATAAACTTCCTCCTCCTCAAAGTCACTTTCTGGCTTGCATTCTTCCTCGCCACCTTCCTCTTCTATGGCGTGTTGAAGTTCATTGGTGTATTCATCAATCTCCCTCATCTCACGCATGGTCAACACTCTAAAAGTAGGACAATCCTTCTTATAATGGCCATAACCTTTACACTTGAGACATGTTACCTTTGATGTACCATCATCAAGTGTCTCAACCTTCTTTCCCTTATCACTGCTTGGCGCCACGAACTTCTTTGCTTCACACTTTTAGACTCACTCATAGGCGTTGAACTTGTAGCCTTAAACCCTTGATAAGGCTTAGGTGATGGCTTAGTTATGTTTCTTTTCCTTTGCTTTTCCAATACTATGGCAGTTTTGTTGACTTCATCAAAAGATAATTAGGTTGTAACTCAATTTTGTCACGCACATCCACGTTAAGACCACTAATAAAACGTGCAATTTTTTGCTCCTCCCTCTCTTCAACGTAACATTGTATGGTTAGTTTTTCGAACTCTACAATGTAATCTTCCATAGGCTCGATTCCTTGTTTCAACGGTGCCAATCTAACATACAACTCTTGTTGATAATTTGTAGGAACAAAACGCCTTCTCAAAAGCTTCTTAAGCTTTTCCCAAGTTTCGATCTTGCTCTTACCCTCACGCTGCCTACTCCTTTTGAGGCCATCGAACCAGATGGAAGCGTATTTAGATAGTTTGGCAATATCAATCTTGTACTTCTTATCTTCAATCGTGCCCTTATAATCAAAATACCTTTCCAATGCTAGTTCCCAGTCAAGGTATGCTTCTACATCACCTTGGCCATAAAATTCATTCACTTCAAACTTCAAACCACGATAATCATCACTATTTGAAGGTTTAGCTTTGAGGTGAATAACTTTCGTTGTCAAACCTAAGAACATTTCTTGTAACTTGTTTGTTTGTTCTGCTAGATGCGTAATGAACTCATCACTATAAACTTTGCTTTGTTTTTCTCGATCAACCATTGTGCTCTGATACCACTTGATCTATATCTTACGTTCAAACTAAGGGCTTAAACATAAGATAGATTGATTTTAAAGAACTTCATGAGTTGGAACACTCACAATCCACGAAACTCACAAACTTAGGTTAGATTGGAACACTCAACAATCTAGTTCTAAGGTTGTTTTAATCTTTGTGAGAACACTCAATCATAAATACTAAAACTATGGTGAATATTTTGAAGCTTCTAACTCTCAAAACACTCGAAATCCTTTTTGTAATTTTGGGTGAAACTCTCACACAAAATAACACATAACAAGTATGAACAATAATCAAGATCTTCTAATTTTATTGAATAAAACATGGGTATTTATAGTATAAATACCTTAGGACTCCTAGACAACCTTGGTTAAACTCTCCTAAATTATCTAGGAAATAAAAAAACTCCTAAAGATACACTAATCCTAGTAAATTCGGCCCTCACAAGATAAACATACAACTTGATAAGTATGCCACCTCATTATTGCAAGTTGATCTTATCTTGCCTAACAAACTCTAACAAACTACCTAATTAAGAAAATATCCTAACAACTTATCTAAATAACTAATTAACAAGATAATCATCAGATTTTAAACTGGAAATTACAAAATAACTTGCTGCTCAAGAACTTGGAAAAATCGCAAAATACTTGTCAATTTGAACGCCAACTTATACTCGTCAAGTGTTTGAACGCCAACTTACACTTGCCAATGTTGAATGCCAACTAATAAACCTTCTTTTCCAAGTGTTGAACGCCAAGTAATTAACCTTGAACGCCAAGTGAACGCCTAACCTTGAACGCCAAGTGAACGCCTAGTTGCATGTGGCCTTATTCAAGCATGAGTGTTATGCAACAATGACCATGAGCTAATCCAAAGCCATGTATCCCAAATGAACGCCACCCTTGAATCTCAAGACGACTTAGAATCAACTCTTTCTCGTCAATGCTTGAATCTACTTCCTGATCACATTTTGTTAGGATAATTTCTTGATTAATTAGTTAGTTTGAGTTTGTTAGGAAAGATAAGAGCAAAGTGCCAGTTGCATGATGATGTGACAATCTTATCTTTAGTTTATTGAGCAAGTTACACAAGTAGGATTTATTTCCCTAGTTTGTGCGTGTTTCCTTTGTTGATTCTAGTTAGGATTTTGTTGTTGAGTATACCTATAAATAATCTCAACAATACGATGTAATTAATTAAGTTTTTCTCATTGAAAATAAAAGTTCACTTCGTTGAAATTCACGGAAATTTGCGCAAAAGAGTTTGTTCGAATTTACTATATTAATTTGTGAGTCAAGAGTGATAAACAAATTGATGTGGATTTTTAGTAGTATTCGCAAATACAACGTCAAATTCACGTGTTGTTTATCAATCAAACTCTCCACTCCTGGATTATTTAATTGAAGGCTAATTGGCTCATCCACTGTTGGTGTATCATCACAGATATTCAAATTCACATCATTCTCCCCTAGTTAAAAAGAATTTATCCTCAAATTCATGTCATCCCAACATGGAATAAGTGAATCACCACTTGTGCACTTTTTGATTTGTAATATAAGCCATATCCAAACATTGAACAAACTTATTATGACAATCACCTTTTTTACCCTCATTGATTCTTGATCATTCTCCCCTCCTTTGAAAAAAATACGACCTCGAATTTTTTCTTTTGTAGAGAAAAAAGAATGAATGATCACACAAATATCATCTTGATATCCCATGTCACAATTCGGTTGATGAACAAAAACTTTGGACATATGAGCACAACTTTGAATTGTATCATCTTGTGTAGCGTTATTGAAATGACAAACTACTCCTTGGGGATTTCCAATACCAAGAGAATTTTCAAACAAAGGTGGTGTTGAATAAATTATATCATCAAAAGCATCTTCAAAAACTTTCGTTTCATGATCCAATATATCACAATTTTGTGAAAAATCGATCAGTGTCGATTCCTGGGATGGCTTGGAACTACAATCTCGTCGTTGAGATATAATTCTTCAACATCTTGCAAAAANTGTAATTCTTCAACATCTTGCAAAACTTTATTGGCAGGATCCTCGAGTTCTTCATTCACTATAACATCTTCCAATGATAACATTGAGTTAGACTCATAAATATGATGGAGAACTCTAGATTTGTCCATAATAAATGGTTTTGACTGTTCTTCTTGTAATTTTTCCAATAATAGTTCTAAATGTAGCTCCGAAGAAATTTCCACATTGTTAACACATTGAATCCTTACATTGCCAAACCCTTGATACTTAGAGCAATATGGTTTGTTTCCAAGGAGAAAATATGAGAGCTAATCTTGTGCAGACACTTTGCTGCTATTCCAATCCATCTTCTAAAACTGTCCAAAATTTTGGATAAAAACATGAAGACAAAAACCCAACCTAAACAACTCGTCTATGGCTGATGTTTTGTGGAGATATTCCCCTATATGTTTACTGCACTCGACCAAATTTTCATGCAGAGAATCGTAACCTAAATTTCTATGTGTAATTTGCGCTAAAAACAGTCCAATAAATACAATTTCTGACCACTTGCAAGAAAATGATTTCAGAACGATTCTTCCTCAAATATTTTGATTCTGAGAATTTACAGGTGAAAATTAGACTCAAAAACAACCAATTTGAAAAAAAGAATCACTCAAAAATCCATTATAACGAAGGAGAACCAGCAACTTTAATTCTGCCCTCGAAACTAGAAAAACGAACGAAGTGAAAACAATTAATCAAGGATGGTGAAAAATTAAGAAATTCTTCAAAACCCTGAAATCTGATACCTAATTGATGTGGATTTTTAGTAGTATTCGCAAATACAACCTCAAATTCACGTGTTGTTTATCAATCAAACTCTCCACTCTTGGATTATTTAATTGAAAGAATTTCTCCAATCTTTCACTTTTTCAGCCAGGTACAAAGAGGGCAAAGATAATGTGGTAGCTGATGTATTGTCAACGAGAGCATATTTACTTGCTATGGTTAACACTAGAGTTTTAGGATTTGAACACTTAAAAGAATTATATGCAAGTGATTCAGACTTTGCTACAGAATTTCAACATCCCTCCAGAAACTACACCATTTAGGATGGTTTCTTATTCAGGAACAACAAGCTGTGCATCCCCAAGAGTGGAGTTCATGAATTACTAATATGGGAGGCTCATAGTGGCGCACTTGCTGGACATTTTGGGATTCACAAGACTTATGGTATGGTGAGTGAATATTTTTATTGACCTAAAATGTTGAGTGATATTCAATTGGTGGTTTCTAGGTGTGCTACATGTCAAAGGGAAAAATCTACTTTTGTCAAAGGGCTCTACACTCCATTACCAGTTCCTGATACACCCTGGGATAGTGTCAGTATGGATTTTATAATTGGTCTACCTAGGACACAGAGGGGATGTGATTCTATAATGGTAGTGGTTGACAGATTCTCAAAGATGGCGCATTTTGTGGCCATGAATAAAACTGATGATGCCCAACATGTTGCTGATCTATACTTTAAAGAGATTGAAGCTGCATGGAATTCCCAGAAGTTTTGTGAGTGACAGGGATTCGAAATTTTTGAGTCACTTTTGGAAAAGTTTGTGGAAGATGGTTGGTAACAAGCTGCTTTTTAGTACTTCTCATCACCCCCTAACAGATGGGCAGACTGAAGTTACAAACAGAACATTGGGCACCTTATTACGTGGGCTGGTGAGTAAGACACAAAAGGATTGGGATGTGCGCCTATTTCATGCTGAATTTGCTTATAACAGGGCTGTTTCATCCACCACAGGACATTCCCCATTCGAAATTGTGTATGAGATTAATCCATATATGCCCATTGATCTGATTCCTTTGGCAAGAGATGAGATACATGTAGATGCGCTAAAGAGGGTGGAAAACTTCAATAAAACGTGAAGCAGTTAAGAAGATTTATAAGATGAATGAATTCAACAGGAGGCGGTCTAATACGAAAAGAACTCAGCATGTTTTCAAACCTGGTGATTTGGTATGGATACATCTCCGAAAGGGACGTTTTCCTCATAAAAGGAAGAATAAATTGATGCCTAGAGCTGATGGTCCTTTTGAGGTAATTGGAGCATATGGGGATAACGCCTATAAGATTGATTTGCCTGATGAGTATGGTAATGTGAGTGCTACTTTCAACATTGGGGATCTATCACCATACTATGATGATGTGAATTTAAGGGCAAATTCTTTTCAACCAAGGGAGACTGATGTGAATTTAGGTCCTAGTGAAATATCCTATAATACACCAATAGTGGATGAACCAATCAACCTATTAATAAATCCTGTTGGGTTTGATAAGGATAAATCACAAGTTTGGGTGACAATGGTAAACAATGTGGTAAGTACTGACATTGGTGATGGCTTCCTAGCCAACACTATGGATATTGATCACTAATACTTTGTCACTGGTGGAGTGAGCCATTAGTTAAGTTAAGTTATAATAACAATAACTAGTGAAATCACAGGATGAAAACACATGGTGGTAACAGGTGACAAGATGGCTTGGTCCATGAGTTTTTTCCCATTTTACTTGATAGGGTTTTCTCATTTTGGACATTATTATTATTAGTTCTTGTGAAGTCTTGATCATCATAAATATGCTAAAAGACATGAAGAATGGTTTCTTGAAACTTTCTTGATTAAAAGATTGAATCTTGAAGCATTTCTTGAAGTTCTTGAAGAATCTTGGAAAAATGCACAAATCAAGTGGCGGAAATTGGGACGATTTTCTTTGATCTTGAGCACCAAGCTTTTTTGTGATTTTTAGTCTAATTTTTTATGATTATCTTGTTTATTAATTATTTAGTCAAGTTGTTAGGATAATTTCTTGATTAGTTAGTTAGTTAGAGTTTGTTAGTAAAGATAAGATCAAAGTGCAAGTTGCATGATGATGTGGCAATCTTATTTTTAGTTTATTGAGCAAGTTGCACAAGTAGGATTTATTTCCCTAGTTTGTGCGTGTTTTCTTTGTTGATTCTAGTTAGGATTTTGTTGTTGACTATACCTAAAAAGAATCTCAACAATAGGATGTAATTAATTAAGTTTTTCTCATTGAAAATAAAAGTTCACTTCGTTGAAATTCACGGAAATTTGCGGAAAAGAGTTTGTTCGAATTTAATCTATTAATTTGTGAGTCAAGAGTGATAAAAAAATTTAGATCCTAGTTAATTAATTACAGGAGTGTATTAATTAATTAGCCTTCAATTAAATAATTCAGGAGTGGAAGGTTTGATTGATATAACAACACGTGAATTTGAGGTTGTATTTGCGAATACTACTAAATATCCACATCAAAAGCATCCATTGGGCAGACATCACACATTACAGAATCCTCAAACTAACCAATTTTGAAATTGTTCAGGGCTTGCCTTGTTACCTTGACATCACTGGTATTGCTTAACCAATGTAACTTGTAAGGTTGAGGATGATTGTATGTGGGGTGATTTAATTTCTGAATTAATAGGGTAGGGACCACATTAGTACAGCTGCCACTGTCAATTATTACATCAAACAGCTTGCACTGTACATTACACCTGGTCACAAAAATTTTGTCCCTCTGGTTCTCCTCAATTGGCGCAAGTTTAGATTGAAGAACCCTCCTGAGGACCAATACCTGACCCTGTGTTTCTGCCTCTACTTCCTCCATGTCATTGCTACTTTGTTCTTCCTGGGAATCAATATTTTCGTCCTCCCCTTCTTCAAGAAGAATATCTAAGTAGGCATCCTCAATTTCCTTTGCTTCCCTGACTGTGATTACCCTAGAGTTTGTGCAATTTCTTTGCAGGTGTCCTACTCTTTGACACATAAAACACTTCCATTTGTCTTCAGGGATTGCAAGTGGTTTAATTGGAGTGTCTGCCCTTTTATCATTATTGAATTTAGGTTTAGCACTAGCTGGTTGAGAATACAACACTTCCTTCTTGGATTCATAGGATTTAAAGAATGCTTTTGGCTTCTTTGAATTCCCATGCTTTCAACCCTGAGTGCCACTTTGCAGACCTCATCATAAGTCCAGTAGGGTTGCAATTCCACTTTCTCCCTAATAGATTCATCCAATCCTGCAACAAACCGAGCAACTTTGTGATCTTCCTTCTCTTCTAGATCACACAATATCATCAACTTTTCGAAAGCATTGATATACTCCTCAACACTATTTTGTCCTTGTTTCAACGTATGCATCTTTAGGAAATTGTTCTACTCATACTCATGTGGTACAATTTTTTTCTCAATTCTCTTTTTAACTTGCGCCATGAACATATTTTCGATCTCCCTTCCTTCTAGCATTTTCTTTGTAATCCTTCATACCAGAAACTAGCATAGGAAGTTAATTTTGATTCTGCAACTCTAAAAGCCTTATGATCGTCATACTCCTTGTAATTGAAGACTCTTTCGGTTCTCCTTATCCAATCAAGGAAAATTTCTGGATCTAAGCTGCCGTTAAACTAAAGAACTGATATGGATTTTGGGTAGTACTCGCAAATACACTCAAAACCTCACATTTGTTTTTGTCAATTAAACTCTCCACTCCTGGATTGATTTAATTGAAGACTAATAAATTAACACACTCATGTAATTAATTAACTAGGTTCTAAATTTGTTAATACTCACAAATTTATGTTGGAAATTTCGAACAAATTGATATCCACAATTTGAGCAAATTTTCGAAAATTTGTATTGAAAAATTCAATTCATAAAACTCAATTAATTTACAACCTATTGTTGAGATTATTTATAGGCATAATCATCAACAAAATCCTAACTAAAATCAGCTAATAAAACAGGTAAAACCCTAGGAAATAAGTCCCACTTGTGCAACTTGCACAAGTTGCTCAACAAACTAAAGATAAGATTACCACATCATCATGTAACTTGCACTTTGATCTTATCTTGTCTAATAAACTCTAACTAACTAACTAATCAAGAAATTATCCTAACAACTTGACTAAATAATTAATAAAAAAGATAATCATCAAAAATTAGACTAAAAAGCAGGAAATATCTTGGTGCCCGAGATGAAAGAAAATCGTCCAAATTTCCGCCACTTGATTTGCGCATTTTTCAAAGATTCTTCAAGAACTTCAAGAAATGCTTCAAGATTCAATCTTTTAATCAAGAAACCTTCAAGAAACCATTTTTCATGTCTTTTAGCATATTTATGATGATCAAGACTCCACAAGAACTAATAATAATAGTGTCGAACATGAGAAAAACCCTATCAAGTGAAATGGAAAAAAATTCATGGACCAAACCAACTTGTTCCCTGTTACCACCATTGTATCCATCCTATGAGTGCATTAATAATCTGTTATATCTTCTTTAATGACTCACTCCATCAGTGACAAGTATTAATGATGATCACCATCTATAGTGTTGGCCTGGAAGCCACCACCATCACTAGAATTTAAATTTTTAACATTAATCATTGTCACCCATACCTGTGATTTATCCTTAACAAAACCAATGGGATTTATTATTAGGCAAATTGGCTCATCCACTGTTGGTGTATCATAGGATATCTCACTTGTACTCAAAATCACATCATTCTCCCCTGGTTGAAAAGAATTTGCCCTCAAATTCACGTTATCCCAACACGGAATAAGTGAATCACTACTTGTGTATTTTTTGATTCGCAATATAAGCCATATCCAAACGTTGAACAAACTGATTATGACAATCACCTTTTTAACCCTCATTGATTCTTGATCATTCTCCCCTCCTTCGAAAAAAATACGACCTCGAGCATATAGATGCAATCCTGAGGAGACTAAGGAAATACAAAGGCAGATTGAAGAATTGATGCAGAGGGGATACGTGAGGGAGAGCATGAGTCATTGTGCTGTACCAACACTGATTGTTCCAAAAAAAGACGGATCTTGGCGCATGTGCATTGATTCTAGAGCTGTAAACAACTTCACAATCAAGTACAGGTTCCCAATTCCTAGGCTAGACGATCTCCTGGACGAGTTATATGGTTCACCGGTGTTTTCCAAGATTGATTTAAGAAGTGGATATCATCAGATATGCAAGAGAGAAGGGGATGGATGGAAAACAGCTTTCAAAACCAAATTGGGTCTCTATGAGTGCAGAAACAATGGAGATCATCTATAGCATCTAAGACAGGTTTTTGTAACCCTGAGGCAGCAAAAATTGTACGGGATATTGGAGAATGGTTACTTCATGGTGAGTAGTGTTACATTCCTAGGGTATGTAGTTTCAAAGGATGGAGTATCAGTATATATGCAGAAATTACATGCACAGATCAGCGCAAGGATTGAAAAGGTGAATGATCAGTATAAATTGCAAGCAAATAAGCACAGGAACCCATGCAAACTTCAAAAACGAGATTTGGTATGGCTACATCTCAGGAAGGAAAGGTTTCCTAATCATAGGAAAAATAAATTGATGCCTAGATGTGATGGGCCATTAAAAACTTTGAAGAAAGTTGGTGATAATGCTTATCAACTTGAACTACCAGATGAATATGGGGTTCATGCTACTTTTAACATTGGTGATTTATCTCCATATATACCTTATGAACAACTTCGAAGTTTAAGGTCAAACTCTTTTGAAGAAGGGAAGGATGATGCAAGCACCAGTGACATTTATAGTATTAATGATATCAGTGCAAGAAATGATATTAATGATATCAATGCAACCAACTTCGAAGGTGGTGATGACAAGGGCAAGGGTGCAACCATAGGTGAAATAATTGCATACAATGATATAAGCTATATGGATGCATCAAGGGTAGGGATTTGCGTGTGCATGGTCACATGTCAATAATATGGTACGCAAATCAAGGCAAGAATGGTGGATTTGGGGAACAAGATGGTTTTTGCCTATGAGTTCTTTTCCCACAGGGTTTTTCTCATTTTTGGCATTGAGTCTTTTAATTCTTGGTGAGTCTTGATCATCATAATTATGCTAAAATACAAGGAGGATAGATTCTTGAAAGTTTCTTGATTAAAAGATTGAATCCTTAAGCATTTCTTGAAGTTCTTGAAAGAATGTTGAAAATTGCGCACAAAAGGAACGGTTTCTTGAAGCGTGTTTTTTGGGCGTTTTTCCAAGTTCTTGGGTTCCAAGAAAGTGGCGTGATTTTAGTCTAAATTCTGATGATTATCTTATTAATTAATTATTTAGTCAATTTGTTAGGATATTTTCTTGATTTGTTAGTTAGTTAGAGTTTGTTAGGAAAGATAAGATCAAAGTGCAAGTTGCATGATGATGTTGCAATCTTATCTTTAGTTTGTTGAGCATCAGTAGGATTTATTTTCCTAGTCTTAGGCATGTTTTTTTAGTCTATTTTAGTTAGGATTTTGTTGATGATTATACCTATAAATAATCTCAACATTAGGATGTAATTAAGTTGAAGTTTGGAGTTGAATAAAAAAAAAGTTGTTTGTTTACATGAAAACAAAACTCCGAAATTTAAGAGTTGGTGATTAAATTCTTTATACTCTTGTGATTTAATTAGTAGCTTTGAGGGTGCTTAGGCTTTAATCAAAGGACTAATTGATCAACCTAAATTAAGAATCTTGGTGACTTGGTCTTTATAGATTCGAAATTTTAGTCTATTCCCTTGTGAGTTTTTGTTCACACGAAAATTCACATCACAAGGGTGCAAGCATAGGTGACATAATTGCATATGGTGATATAAGCTATATGGGTGCATCATGGGTAGGGATTTCATGTGCATGGTCACATGTCAATAATATGGCACGTAAATCAATGCAAGAATAGTGGATTTGGAGAATAAGATGGTTTTTTCCTATGAGTTTTTTTCCCACAGGGTTTTTCTCATTTTTGGCATTTAGTCTTTTAATTCTTGGTGAGTCTTGATCATCATAGTTATGCTAAAATACATGGAGGACAGATTCTTAAAGGTTTCATGATTAAAATATTGGATCTTTAAGTATTTCTTGAAGTTCTTGAAGAAGTCTTGAAAATTGCGCAGAAAACAAACGAACAACAATGGCGAGTTTTGGCGTTTTTTTTCATGAATTTTGGGCAGCAAGTATTCTTGTAATTTTTAGCTTAAAATTTGATGATTATCTTGTTAATTAGTTATTTAGATAAGTTGTTAGGATATTTTCTTGATTTGTTAGTTAGAGTTTGTTATACAAGATAAGATCAAGTGCAAGTTGCATGATGAGGTGGCATACTTATCTTGTTGTGTGTGTGTTGTAGGTGGGCCAAATTTCCTAGTCTTAGGCGTGATTTTTTAGTCTATTTTTATTAGGATTTTGTTGTTGATTATACCTATAAATAATCTCAACATTAGGATGTAATTAATTAAGTTGGAGTTGAAAAAAAAAGTTTGTTTGTTTACTTGAAAACAAAATTTCCGAAAAAAAATTAATAGTTGGTGATTAATTTCTTTATAATCTTGTGATTTAATTAGTAGCTTTGAGGGTGCTTAGGTTTAATCAAAGGACTAACTGATCAACCTAAAATTAAGAATCTTGGTGACTTGGTCTTTATAGATTTGAAATTTTAGTCTAAACCCTTGTGAGTTTTTGTTTACATGAAAATTCACATCAAAAACGACTTTCAAGACAAAGCATGGGCGATATGAATGGATGGTTATGCCTTTTGGTTTAACTAATTCCCCTAGCACGTTCATGAGGCTTAAGAATGAGGTATTGCGTCCTTTCATTGGTAAATTTGTTGTGGTCTATCTTGATGATATATTGTTGTATAGTAAGGATGAAAAGGAGCATATGGATCATCTTCGACAAGTTTTTGAAGTTCTAAGGAAACAAAAACTCTATGGGAAGCTAGAAAAGTGTGATTTCATGCAAAGTGAGATAAGCTTTCTAGGCTACATTGTTTCGCATGAGGGTATCAAAGTGGATCCAAAGAAAGTTGAAGCTATTGCATCATGGCCTATTCCTACAACAGTTACTCAAGTGAGATCTTTTCATGGTCTAGCCTCGCTTTATAGGAGATTTATTTGTAATTTTAGCACTATTATGAGTCCTATAACTGAATGCACGAAACAAGACAAGTTTGAGTGGACCAAGCAAGCTCAACAAGCGTTTGATTTAGTCAAGGAAAAGATGTGCAATACTCCTATTCTAGCACTTCCTGATTTCACTAAACCCTTTTGAAGTTGAGTGTGATGCAAGTGGTACAGGGATTGGTGCGTTTCTTATTCAAGGAGGGAGGCCAATTTCCTACTTTAGTGAGAAGTTAGGGGGAGGGAAATTGAATTACTCTACTTATGATAAGGAGTTCTATGCCATGATTAGAGCATTGGATCATTGGAGCCATTATCTAAGACCAGAAGCTTTTGTGTTACACTCCGACCATGACTCATTGAGACATATCAATAGTCAACAAAAGCTTAATGCTAGACATGCTAAGTGGGTGGAGTTTTGAGATTCATGGTGAGTCTTAGTGAGTCTTTATGATCATGGTTGATGGAATCAAGCATGGGAAACACAAAAATGGAGGTTTCTTGGAAAAAAGATTGAAGCTTCAAAGGTTTCTTGAAGTTCTTGAAAATGGAAGTCCTTCAAAATTGAATAAAACACCTTATTGAGTATGGCGGTGATTTGGCGTGTGAACAAGTGTGTTGGGCAACTTGGTTGTCCGTGTTTTCTTTGTTGTTTTACCAAGTCAACTTTGTTTAGTCAAATTGTAGTTCGTTCCTTAGGTTGGATTTTAGAATTTGGTCGGAAAAGGAACAAGATTCCGGCATATCTTTTAGGAATCCTAAACTAGGTCGGTTTAAGCATATTTTCCGTGTTTGTTAGGAGATTTTCCTTGTTTTCCTAGATTTACTTGGCTTGGGGCTAAAGTCTAGGATTATTTGGTTAGATTAGAATATCTAGTAGTCATATTGTTATAAATACTCGATTGTTTTCAATAATAAAATACAGATGATGTGAATTTTGTTATAAACAAACGCCACTCACACAAAGGAAACTTAGACTTCAAATTTGATAAAGCAACGCACCACAAATTCGAACTTCTAAGGCGAATAATTGATAGAATTTGATTAAAGCAAAGCACCCTCAAATCCTAAGAACTATCCTCACGTGAGATAAAGCACAAAGCACCACTCACTCAATCGAATTTCTCACAAGAAACTCTCAAATTTTTGTTTTCTTCGTGAAACAATAAAAACCGGAAAACTTATGTTTTTCAATCAAGCTAATCTGAATTTTATTGATGTATTTTACATCCTATTTATAGCTAAACATTCCACTTACGCCTAGTGAACTCGGAAAAGACACAAAGAGGCGACCAAGGTTGACAACAAGGTGTTATTTGTTACTAGAAACAATTTGAAAGGGTTTATGATTGATCAAAACGTGCCATATCTACTTCTAGCCAAGGAAGTGAAGACTTTTGACGAAATTGAACACCCAAATTACGAGCCTTACTTCGTGATTTTAAGGAGTGTTTCCGGCAGATTTGCCTCAAGGATTACCCCCAATAGAGGTATTGAACATCAATTTGATTTGATCCGGAGCTCCTATCCCAACAAGCCTCCTTATAGATGCAACCCAGAGGAACAAAAGTTACGAGACAATTGACGAGTTGATGGAACGAGGATATGTGAGGGAAAGCATGAGCCCTTGCGCAGTTCCCACGTTGTTGGTTCCAAAGAAGGATGGAACATGGCGTATGTGCATTGATAGTAGAGCTGTGAATCACATCACAGTGAAGTATAGGTTTCCTATCCCTAGATTGGATGATCTCTTAGATGAATTGAGTGGTTCCAAGCTATTTTCAAAGTGATTACGTAGTGGTTATCACCAAATACGTATGAGGGAAGGGAGAGATGGAAAACGCTTTCAAGACCAAACATGGGTTGTATGAATGGATGGTCATGCTTTTGGATTGACGAATGCACCTAGCACTTCATAGAGACTATGAATGAGGTATTATGTCCTTTCATTGGTAATTTGTTGTAGTTTACCTTGATGACATATTGGTGGTATAGCAAAACGAAGATGAACACATGGGTCATTTGCGCCAAGTGTTTGAGACTTAGGAAACAAAGCTCTATGGGAAGCTAGAGAATGTGATTTCATGCAAAAGGATTAGCTTTCTAGGCTACATGGTTTCACATGAGGGTATCAAGGTAGATCCACAGAAAGTTAAGCTATAGCATCATGGCCAGTTCCAACAACAGTTACTCAAGTGAGATCTTTCCATGGCTTAGGC
>PYUH01000382.1:208325-224375 GCA_016808085.1 Suaeda aralocaspica
ATGTCCACACAATATTTCAGAAACTAACATATCCTAACTACCTTAGATATATGGTATAACAAACTAGGATTAGGATAACAAAATATCACCACAAAACCGGATACAATCTTGCACCATATATTTTGTAATCTGATTTCTAGTCTAAATCTTAGATATTTTGCAAATCAAATCTAGTCACCATTTTCGAATAACAAACTAAAGTTGACCAAGTCAAACAACTTGAAAAACCGTGTTGACAACGTTGCCCACTCTTCCAAAAATCTTTCAAAACCCGCCATATAACTTGCTTGATCTCGTTGATTTTTGTTGGACTTGCGATTTCAAGAACTTCAAGAAACTCTTCAAGATTCAATCTTTATTTCAAGAAACCTCCATTTTTATGTTTCCCATGCTTGATTCTATCAACCTTGACTCATAAACTAATCAAGAAATAACAAAACACCATATGGTAAAACCCTATCAAATGACTTGGGAAGAAAACCCTATAGCAACACTTCAAACTACTAACTTATATTTGCTTATATCTACGTGAGTAAGCTTGTACATGTCACCAATCATTCTATAGGAGATTCATTCGAAATTTTAGCACTATTATGAGTCCTATAACTGAATGTACGAAACAAGGGAAGTTTGAGTGGACTAAACAAGCGTAACAAGCCTTTGAATTGGTGAAGGACAAGATGTGTAACGCACCTATTCTAGCATTGCCTGATTTCACTAAGCCTTTTGAAGTTGAGTGTGATGCAAGTGGTACAGGGATTGGCGCAGTTCTCATACAAGGAGGAAGACCAGTGTCTTATTTTAGTGAAAAGTTGAGTGGAGGAAAGTTGAACTATTCCACATATGACAAGGAGTTCTATGTCATGATCAGGGCATTGGATCATTGGAGTCACTATTTGCGTCCACAACCTTTTGTACTTCATTCTGATCATGATTCATTGAGACATATCAATAGCCAACAGAAGTTGAATGCAAGGCACGCAAAGTGGGTTGAGTTCTTACAATCTTTTACTTTTTCTGCAAAATATAAGGCAGGCAAGGCTAATGTTGTGGCGGATGCTCTTTCAAGGAGACATAATTTGATTGCAATGGTGGATTCTAGAGTTTTAGGGTTCGAAATCATCAAGGAATATTATGAGAAGGATTCGGACTTTGGAGACATTTTTCACCAGTGTGCGCAAAATCCAAGTACCCATTACAATATTGTGGAAGGTTTCTTATTCAAGGGAAACAAACTTTGCATACCTAAGTGTGCAATTCGTGAACTATTGGTAAGAGAAGCTCATGGGGGAGGACTAGCTGGACACTTTGGCATAAACAAAACTGTTGAATTGTTGCAAGAACATTTTTATTGGCCAAGGATGGTTGGTGATGTACATGCTACTCTTGCTCGTTGTGGTACTTGTCAAAGAGCCAAGAGCACTTTTCACAAGGGTTTGTATACTCCACTTCCAGTTCCACAGAGACCTTGGGAAGACGTGAGCATGGATTTCATTGTGGCCTTACCTAGAACACAGAGAGGCAAGGATTCAATCATGGTGGTGGTTGATAGGTTTTCCAAGATGGCGCACTTCATAGCTTGTCATAAAACTGAAGATGCAATTGGCGTGGCTTCTCTATACTTCAAGGAGATTGTTAGGTTACATGGCATACCAAAAACGATCGTTTCTGATAGAGATAGTAAGTTTTTGAGCTACTTTTGGAAAGGTTTATGGAAATTGGTAGGTACTAAGCTATTATTTAGCACCTCTCATCACCCACAAACTGACGGACAAACAGAGGTTACAAATAGAACAATTGGATCATTGTTGAGAGGATTGGTAAGCAAGACTGGTAAAGATTGGGATGTGAAGTTGTGTCATGCGGAGTTTGCATACAATAGGACTCCAACTTATGCTACTCAACACTCCCCATTTGAGGTAGTATATGGGGTGAATCCGCACGTTCCTATAGACCTAATTGATATCCCAAAGAATGAGTATATACATGAGGATGCAAAGAAGCAAGCTGAGAATATGATGAAGTTACATGCGCAAATCAAAGCAAGGATTGAGAAGGTCAATGAGATGTACAAGAGAAATGCTAATAAACGACGCAAGCCTAGATCCTTCAATTCAGGAGATTTGGTTTGGGTGCACCTCAGAAAAGAAAGGTTCCCTGGCAAACGCAAGCACAAGCTCATGCCTAGGGCAGAGGGTCCTTTCAAGGTTTTAGAGAAGTATGGTGACAATGCTTACAAGCTAGACATTGGAGATGAATATGGCGTGGCTAGCACCTTCAACATTGGGGATTTGAGTCCTTACTTAGATGATAAGCAGATTCAAGAATTGAGGACAATTCCTTTTGAAGAAAGGGAGGATGATCAGGAAGCAGATTCAAGCATTGAAGACAAAGAGCTAATATTGAGTCGTTTTGAGATTCATGGTATGCGTGGATTAGGGTTCCATGGCCTTGGCTTGTCTCATGGTCATTGTTGCCTAAATTTAATAATGCTTGGATAATGGTCTAAGGCCATTAGGGACGTTAGTTTAGCTAAAGGTAGATTTGTTGTTGAGCCTATGGGTTTTCTTCCCACTCCACTTGGTAGGGTTTTCCCATATGGTGTTTTGTGATGTTTTGTGAATTTCTTAGTGAGTCTTTATGATCATGGTTGATGGAATCAAGCATGGGAAACACAAAAATGGAGGTTTCTTGGAAAAAAGATTGAAGCTTCAAAGNTCGTTTTGAGATTCATGGTATGCGTGGATTAGGGTTCCATGGCCTTGGCTTGGCTCATGGTAATTGTTGCCTAAATTTAATAATGCTTGGATAACGGTCTAAGGCCATTAGGGACGTTAGTTTAGCTAAAGGTAGATTTGTTGTTGAGCCTATGGGTTTTCCCCACTGCACTTGGTAGGGTTTTCCCATATGGTGTTTTGTGATGTTTTGTGAATTTCTTAGTGAGTCTTTATGATCATGGTTGATGGAATCAAGCATGGGAAACACAAAAATGGAGGTTTCTTGGAAAAAATATTGAAGCTTCAAAGGTTTCCTGAAGTTCTTGAAAATGGAAGTCCTTCAAAATTGCGTAAAAACACCTTATTGAGTATGGCGGTGATTTGGCGTGTGAACAAGTGTGTTGGGCAACTTGGTTGTCCGTGTTTTCTTTATTGTTTTACCAAGTCAACTTTGATTAGTCAAATTCTAGTTCGTTCCTTAGGTTGGATTTCGGAATTTGGTCGGAAAAGGAACAAGATTCCGGCATATCTTTTAGGAATCCTAAACTAGGTCGGTTTAAGCATATTTTCCGTGTTTGTTAGGAGATTTTCCTTGTTTTCCTAGATTTACTTGGCTTGGGGCTAAAGTCTAGGATTAGTTGGTTAGATTAGAATATCTAGTAGTCATATTATTATAAATACTCGATTGTTTTCAATAATAAAATACAGATTACAAGTTTATAAAAAAAATACACATTGTGTTTTACGAGTGATTTTGTGTGAGGATTTTGCACGGAATTCTTCAAGGTTTTCTGAATAATTTTGAGAGTTAAAAGCTTCAATTATTCACCATTTTTTTAGTGTTTGTGTTGAGTGTTCACATAAGCAATAAAACACCCTAGAGTTTAGATTGTGAGTGCTCCTATCTAAAGCTAGGATTTCCGGAATTACGAAGCATTGTGAGTGTTCCTTTGCTACGTTTTTCTACCCTATCAATCTATCTTGAGTCCAAGCACTTAGTTTAGACCTAAGATATAGATCAGAATTACATGGTGGTTACAGGGAACAAGTTGATTTGGTCCATGAGTTTTTTCCCATTTCACTTGATAGGGTTTTCTCATTTCGGGCATTATTATTAATAGTTCTTGTGGAGTCATGATCATCATAAATATGCTAAAATACACGAAGAATGGTTTCTTGAAGGTTTCTTGATTAAAAGATTGAATCTTGAAGAATTTCTTGATATTCTTGAAGAACCTTGGAAGTTGCGCAAAAATTATCGGTTCTTTGTGGCGAGAATTTGCATGAATTTTTGCAATCTTGGGCACCAAGATATTTTCGTGATTTTTAGGATAATTTCTGATGATTATCTTGTTCATTAATTATTTAGTCAAGTTGTTAGGATAATTTCTTGATTAGTTAGTTAGTTAGAGTTTGTTAGGAAAGATAAGATCAAAGTGCAAGTTGCTTGATGATATGGCAATCTTATCTTTAGTTTGTTGAGCAAATTGCACAAGTAGGATTTACTTCTCTAGTTTGTGCGTGTTTCTTTTGTTGATTCTAGTTAGGATTTTGATGTTGATTATACCTATAATAATCTCAACAATAGGATGTAATTAATTAAGTTTTTTCTCATTGAAAATAAAAGTTCAATTCTTTGAATTTTCATGGAAATTTGCGCGAGTGTGTTTGTTCGAATTTTCTTCATAAATTTGTGAGTCAGAAGTGATTAACAAATTTAGATCATAGTTAATTAATTACAGGAGTGTATTAATTATTAGCTTTCAATTAAATATATCCAGTAGTGGAGAGTTTAATTGATAAACAAAACGTGAATTTGAGGTTGTATTTGCGAATACTACTAAAAATCCACATCACATACCGTCTTGAAACGCCGAATGGAGTACCAGTCTTAAGGACTTGGAATGTTGCTAATTTAAAGAAATACCATTTCTAGCATGCCTTAGATGTTGTCTCACAACTAGGCAGCCTGGAACCTAAAAGCCAAAGATGCTGCTTGGCAGCTAGGCCTCTTTTTGTATTTGCCTTAGATGTTTTGTAACTAGGCATTTTGATGAATAAAATCGTTATCTAGTTTACCCATGTCATAAACTGATGATGTTGTTAATGTTGCAGAGCTATATTTTAGGGATGTAATACGATTGCATGGTATACCTAAAAACCATTGTCAGTGACAGAGATTCGAAATTCATGAGTTACTTCTGGAAATCACTGTGGAAGTTGGTTGGTACCAAATTACTTTTTAGTACTTCCTATCATCGACAAACTGATGGGCAGACTGAGGTAACAAACAGAACTTTAGGGGTACTACTACGTGGGTTGGTAAGTAAAACTCAGAAAGATTGGGATTTGAAATTGGCGCATGCTGAGTTTGCCTACAACAGATCACCTACTTATGCAACTTAACATTCACCCTTTGAAGTGGTTTATGGAGTCAATCCTAAATTGCCAATTCATTTCATTTGTGTTCCTAAAGGTGAGTTGGTTCATAAAACTACTTTGGATAAAATTCTATATGTGCAGAAGTTGCATGCCCATATCAGAGCAAGAATTGAAAAGGTGAATGACCAGTATAAAACTCGTGCAAATAGACATAGGAGCCCATGTCACATTCAGGAAGGTGATTTGGTTTGGTTACATCTCAGGAAAGAAAGATTTCCTAATCACAGGAAAAATAAATTGATGCCTAGATGTGGACCATTCAAGATTTTGAAGAAAGTTGGTGATAATGCTTATAAATTTGAGCTACCAGGAGAATATGGAGTCCATGCTACTTTCAATATAGGTGATTTATCTCCATATGTGCCTGATGAACAACTTCGAACTTTGAAGTCAAACTCTTTTGAAGAAGGGGAGGATGATGTAAGTGCAAGCAACATTGACATTGATAATATTAATGATATCAGTGCAATTGATAATGATATTAGTGCAATTGATAATATTAATGATATCACTGCAATCAACTTCGAAGGTGGTGATGATAAGGGCAAGGGTGCAACCATAGGTGAAATAATGGCATATGGTGATATAAGCTATATGGGTGCATCAAGGGTAGGGATTTGTGTATACATGGTAAAATATCACTAAGTGGCACGCAAATCAAGGCAAAGATTGGTGGATTTTGGGGAACAAGATGGTTTTTGCCTATGAGTTTTTTTCCCACTGGGTTTTTCTCATTTTAGGCTTTGAGTCTTTATTTCTCGGTGAGTCTTGATCATCATAATTATGCTAAAATACATGGACAGATTCTTGAAGGTTTCTTGATTAAAAGATTGGATCTTGATGCATTTCTTGAAGTTCTAAAAGGAATCTTGAAAAATTGCGCAAATGAACGAACAATTCTTGGGCGTGTTTTTGGCGATTTTTACAGGTTCTTGGGCAGCAAGTATTTTTGTGATTTTTAGCTTAAAATCTGATGATTATCTTGTTAATTGATTATTTAGACAAGTTGTTAGGATATTTTCTTGATTAGTTAGTTTGTTAGAGTTTGTTAGGCAACATAAGATCAAGATGCAATGATGAGGTGGCATACTTATCTTGTTGTGTGTTGGTTTTTTGAGGGCCGAATTTCCCCAAGTCTTGTGCGTGTGTTTTAGTTGTTTTTAGCTAGGATTTTTGTTGATGATTATACCTATAAATAGCCTCAACATTAGTTTGTAATTAATTAAGTTTGAATTGAATAAATAGCCTCACGACCTTGGCTTTTTTCTGGTCGAACCCGCCCAACTTAACTAAGAAGAACCGAACCTGACAGACACATCTTTTTCCATTTTTTTTGGGATGGGGGGGGGGGATGCTCTGAGTAGTGGGTACCTTGTAGGAACTCGCCTCGCCTACTTGGGTCTTGTATGAATATGCAGGAAGGGGTACTCCTAGAACACTTATTCAACCAGACCTTCTTCCTTCTCGTATCCTACCCAATTGATACTTTCATAGCAGTGCATAGATATAGATGAACTACGTAGTTTAATAGCTAAGTCTATACTAGGCTTTGACTCAGTCTTACAACTTGGTTATGTAATAGCTAAAGCTTATTAATCCTCTACTCTAAACTTCAGTGAATGTATAGTTGAAGCACTCAATATGGACCCCTATGATGGTACAACTGATCTGGATGATCATCTCTCTACTTATAAGCACTTGATGTATGCACAATCAGTTGATGATGCCACTTGGTGTAAATACTTCCCTGCTACTCTCAAGGGGGGCCAGAACCTCCACCAGCTTACGTGTCTACTCGAATGAGTCTTTCATAAAGTATGCAGAGTGCTTGCTTCATCTCCAGCTACTAAACCTCGTAAAGTAAAGAAGTCCAGTATCCGTCTTAGAAGAAGGATTAATGATTTAGCGTCGGTCTTCGAACTAAATTGATAGACGTGGGAAAGAAGAAGGACGTTCAAAGACAGCTGTTTGAAGAGCTTAGTATATACTATGCAGCGGAATGAATGTGGTTCTAGTTGAGGCTTTCTTTCTCCTGCCTTACTAATAAGGGGGGTTGCGGGACGTTCGTGGAGTCCACACCTTCCGTACCACCGCAAGAATGGTCGTTCTTTGGGGGATCCCGCTCCTAAACATAAGGGGGCCAGGCCTATCATAGAAAAAGGGTTGTAAAAAGAGAACCGGCCACTTATTTCATTCGACGTTCCGGGCTCGATTCGACCAACTTTATGATAACAAGGAAGCGAGCTGATCTGCTTTGAGTAAGAAAGAACATGTGATTGTTCCTTGTTGGAACTCTGTATGGCCCCTAACTAACGTATCTAATCTAGTGGCAGCAGGTGGATATCAAAAGGATTCTACCCTAGGGAGAGCGGCTGAGACAAATCAAGATGGGTCAATTTCCGGTATTTTTTTTTCCGGGACCCCGGAACCCTAAAAAGCAGTGAATAATAGCCTTTGTTTCAGGCCTCTAGAGGGGGCCCTCTCTGGCCCCATCACTTTTCCGCCCCCGTTTTTTTACCACGTGCTATGGACCACCACGACATCCTTGATGTGGATTTTAAGTGGTACTCTCAAATATCACTCAAAACTCACGTGTTTGCCAATTAAATCTCCAATGTTGGATTAATTTAATTGAAGACTGATTAATTAATACACTCCTGTAATTAATCAATTAGGATCTAATTTCGTTTATCACTCTTGACTCACGAAATTATGGGAGAGAAACTTGAGCAAAATTCACACAAAATTGCGCAAGGAATTCGTAAACTTTTTTTAATTGAAAATTCAATGTGTAAACTTGTGTATCTTACAAGGAATTCTCAAGCTATTTATATAACAACCTAAGACTAAGTTCTAACGACTTTCTAAGACTCTAACACTCCTAAATCACGCACAAACAAGCTGAAATTCAGCATACAAGACTCAAAGATGACTTACAAGATAAGAATGCCACACCATCACTGCATCTTGACCTTATCTTGCTTAACAAACTCTAATAACTTATCTAATCAAGAAAATATCCTAAGAACTTAAGTAAATAATTAATTAGCAAGATAATCACCAGAATTAAAGCTAAAAATCACGCAAATAACTTGGTGCCCAAGTGATGTGAATTTTCGTGTATACAAAAACTCACAAGGGAATAGACTAAATTTTTGAACCTATAAAGACCAAGTCACCAAGATTCTCAAATTTAGGTTGATTAATTAGTCCTTTGATTAAAGCCTAAGCACCCTCAAAGCTACTAAATAATCTATGCAAGAGTATAACAAACTTAATCACCAACTCTTAGTATTTTCGGATTTTTGTTTTCAAGTAAACAAACAAAACTTTTATTCAATTCCAACTTAATTATTTACAACCTAATGTTGAGATTATTTATAAGTACAATCAATAACAAAATCCTAACTAAAATCAACAAGAATACACGCACAAGACTAGGGAAATTCCTCCCTCACAAAACAAACACACAACAAACTCAAGATAAGATTGCCACAACATCATGCAACTTGCACTTGATCTTATCTTACCTAACAAACTCTAACTAACTAACAAATCAAAAAAATATCCTAATAACTTGACTAAATAATTAATTAACAAGATAATCATTAGAATTTACACTAAAACTACGCCACATTACTTGATGCCCAAGAATCAAGAAAATCATCCAAAATCATGTAAGAAGCTTCGTCTAAAAGTTGCGCATTTTCCAAGATTAACTTCAAGAAATGCTTCAAGATCCAATCTTTTAATCAAGAAACCTTCAAGAAACTTTTCTCCATGCATTTTAGCATAATTATGATGATTTAAGACTCCACAAGAAAACAAAAGACTCAATGCCAAATATGAGAAAAACCCTGTGGGAAAAAAACTCATAGGCAAAAACCATCTTGTTCCCCATTATCCACCATTTCTTGCCTTGATTTGCGTGCCACTTAGTGATAAGTGACCATGCACACACAAATCCCTACCCTGGATGCACCTATATGATTGATATTTCCATATGCAACTAATTCACCTATGGTTGCATCCTTACCATTGACATCATTGATACCATCACCTTCGAAGTTGTTGATTGTAGTGACATTATCATTATTCATAGCACTAACATAGATTAAATTATTAGTGTCATTGTTATCATCACTTACATTATCCTCCCCTTCTTCAAAAGAGTTT
The DNA here is from genome assembly GCA_016808085.1 of Suaeda aralocaspica. Classification (NCBI taxonomy): domain Eukaryota; kingdom Viridiplantae; phylum Streptophyta; class Magnoliopsida; order Caryophyllales; family Amaranthaceae; genus Suaeda; species Suaeda aralocaspica. Next base: position 217,661 of record PYUH01000382.1, read on the forward strand.
GTCCTCAAACTTCTAAGTAGCTCAACAGGAAGATATGGAGATAAATCACCTATATTAAAAGTAGCATGGACTCCATATTCACCTGGCAGCTCAAGTTCATAAGCATTATCACCAACTTTTTTCAAAATCTTGAATGGTCCATCACATCTAGGCATTAATTTATTTTTCCTATGATTAGGAAACCTGTCCTTCCTGAGATGTAACCAAACCAAATCTCCTTCTTGAAATTTGCGTGGGTTCCTGTGCTTATTGGCTTGCTTCTTATATTGATCTTTCACCTTTTCAATCCTTGCTCTGTTGCGTGCAAGTAACTTCCGCATATATTCAATTTTATCCAAAGAAATTTTATGAACCAACTCACCTTTAGGAACACAGATGAAATCAATTGGCAATTTAGGTTTGACTCCATAAACCACTTCAAAGGGTGAATGTTTGGTTGCATAAGTAGGTGATCTCTTGTAGGCAAACTCAGCATGCGCCAGTTTCAAATCCCAATCCTTCTGAGTCTTGCTTACTAATCCACGAAACAATACCCCCAATGTTTTGTTCGTCACTTCAGTCTGCCCATCAGTTTATGGGTGATAGGAAGTACTAAAAAGTAACTTGGTACCAACCAGTTTCCACAGCGATTTCCAAAAGTAGCTCATGAATTTCGAATCCCTGTCACTGACAATTCTTTTAGGAAGATCATGCAATCAAATTATATCCCTAAAATACAGCTTCGCAACATTAACAACATCATCAGTTTTATTGCAAGGAGTGAAATGTGTCATCCTTGAAAACATGTCCACCACCACCATAATAGAATCTGATGTGGAATTTTAAGTGGTACTCGCAAATAGCACTCAAAACTCACGAGAATATTCAATCCTAAGCTATCAAATCCAAATAACTTGATCGAATGCTAACTAATTAAACCAATTAGAGAATAATTAATTAGGGTTCTAACAATGTATTTCAATCCAAGAATCACAAAGTTAGCAATAGTATTCACGCACAACAAAAGTGACGCAAACTAGTATTTTTTCTTTGTGAATCAAAACTTAATTAATTATATCCTATTGTTGAGATTATTTATAGGTATATTCAACAACAAAATCCTAACTAAAATCTACAAAATAAACACGCACAAGCTAGGTAAATAAATCCTAATTGTGTGCAACTTGCTCAACAAACTAAAGATAAGATTGCCACATCATCATGCAACTTGCACTTTGATCTTATCATTCCTAACAAACTCTATCTAACTAATTAATCAAGAAATTATCCTAACAACTTGACTAATTAATTAATAAAAAAGATAATTATCAAAATTAAGCCTAAAAATTACAGACACATAAAGAACCCAAGATTTCCCGAAAATCGTCCAAGACTCACCATTGCCTTTTGCGCCATTTTCAAGATTTCTTCAAAATTTCAAGAAATGCTTCAAGATTCAATCTTTTAATCAAGAAACCATTTTTCATGCTGGATTCCATCAATCATGACCCATAGAATTACTAAGATAATCACAAAACACCATATGGGAAAACCCTACCAAGTGGAGTGGGAAAAAAACCCATAGGCTCAACAAACACACTTAGCCCTACCTTTCTTTCCTTGCATCCAAAGGCTATTATTCCTCCATGGGAACGTCCCATGAGAGTCTTGTAACCCATGTTTGTCTTCTATCCACATTCAAACCCATAGGATTAATCATTAGGTATATAGATTCGTCCACCTTGCTCGAATCCTCACTCAAATTCACATCATTCTCCCCCTGTTGAAAAGAATTTGCCCTCAAAATCACATCATTGTAGTATGGTGATAAGTCACCAATATTGAATGTTGCACTGATATTTCCATACTCACTAGGCAGATCAATCTTATTAGCATTGTAACCATAAACTTCAAGCACTTCAAAAGGACCATCTGCTCTTGGCATGAGCTTATTCTTGCGCCTCTGAGGGAAACGTTCTTTCCTCAAGTGTATTCATACCATATCCCCTGGCTTGAATACATGTTGTCTCCTCCCCTTGTTAGATCGTGTCCTGTAAACCTCATTTATTCTTGAAATTCGTTTCTTCACAGCTTCACAAGTCTTTTGGAACACTTCTAACCTCTTCTTAGCATCTGCGTGTATCTCATCCCTTGCTAAAGGAATCAAACCAATTGGCATGTATGGATTAATGCCATAGACAATTTCGAATGGTTAATAGCTTGTGGTTGAAGATACAACACGATTATAAGCAAACTCAGCATGACATAGACGAATATCCCAATCTTTCTGAGTCTTGCTCACTAAACCGCGCAACAATGTACCTAGAGTTCTATTTGTAACCTCCGTCTAACCATCTGTTTGTGGATGATGAAAAGTACTAAAGAGTAGTTTCGTACCAACCATCTTCCATAAGCATTTCCAGAAGTGACTTAAGAACTTCGAATCCCTGTCACTTACTACAATCCTTGGTATCCCATGTAATCTCACAATCTCTCGGAAATATAAGTCAGCAACATGTTGTGCATCAGCAGTTTTGTTCATAGTAACAAAGTGTGCCATCTTAGAAAATCGATCCACCACTACCATTATAGAGTCTCTGGCTCGTTGAGTTCTAGGTAAACCAATGACAAAATCCATGCTTACACTGTCCCATGGTGCATCAGCAACAGGTAATGGTATGTATAAGCCCTTATGATACGTAGACTTGGATCTTTGACAAGTTGCGCACCTAACAACCACAGATTGCACATCTCCCATCATCCTTGGCCAATAGAAGTATTCATTAAGTATATCAAATGTCTTATGAACGCCAAAGTGACCAGCCATAACGCCACTGTGTGCTTCCCTTACTAGTAATTCACGAACTCCACATTGAGGAATACACAGTTTGTTGTGACGAAACAGGAAACCATCCTAGACCATGTAATTTCGTGAGGGAACTTGCATCTCTTTTGCAAAATCTGGATCCGTGACATAGAGTTCTTTGATATATTCAAACCCTAACACTCGTGTATCAACCATTGCAAGCAAATATGATCGTCTAGACAAAGCATCCGCCACAAAGTTCGTTTTGTCCTCTTTATATTTAGATGAAAACGTGAAGGATTGAAGAAATTCAATCCACTTAGCATGCCTGTAATTCAACTTTTGTTCCCCATTGATTAGTATTAAAGCTTCATGATCGGAATGTAATATAAACGGTTTTGGTCTAAGATAATGTGACCAATGATCCAATGCTCTCACAATTGGATAGAATTCTCGATCATAATTTGAGTAATTCAACTTAGCTCCGCTTAATTTCTCACTGAAGTAAGAAACTGGACGCTTCTCTTAGACAAGCACTGCTCCAATACCTATGCCACTGGCATCACACTCTACTTCGAAAAGTTTGTCAAAATCAGGCAAAGCTAGAATAGGTGCACAACAGAGCATTTGCTTGATGTTGTCAAAAGCCTCCTGTGCTCTTGGATTCCATACGAATTCTCCCTTCTTCATAAGCTCAGTAACAGGGGCCATGATGGTAGAAAAGTTCTGGATGAACCTTCTGTAGAACGAAGCCAATCCATAAAAACTACGCACTTCATGTATGTTTGATGGGGTTTTCCAAGACATGATGGCCTCTACCTTGGATGGATCAACCATAACACCTTCTCCAGTAACAATATATCCCAAAAAAACGATTTTGTGTTGCATGAAATCACACTTCTCAAGCTTTCCATAGAGCTTTTGCTCACCCAACTTATCAAACTACAATCTCAAATGCCCTAGATGCTCATGAATGTTTGAACTATAAACAAGTATATCATCAAGATAAACAACAATAAACTTGTTTAAGAAAGGACGTAGCACCTCATTCAAAAGTCTCATAAACGAGCTTGGAGCATTACACAACCCAAAAGGCATCAGTAGCCACTCATAGAGACCTTGTTTGGTTTTGAAAGTCGTTTTCCATTCATCGCCTTCTCTAATACGCATCTGATGATAACCACTTTCAAATCAATCTTCGAAAAGATCGTAGCACCATGTAGCTCATCCAACATATCCTCCAATCTAGGCAAAGGGAATCTATATTTAATAGTAATGTTGTTTACTGCTCGAGAATCAATATACATGCGCCATGTACCATACTTCTTTTGACCAAGGAGAGCCGGAACTGCACAAGGACTCATGCTTTCACGAACTAAGCCTTTCTCCACAACTCGTCAATTTGCCTCTATAACTCCTTAGATACCTCTGGATCCCACCTATAAGCAATTTTATTTGGAATCGGCGCCCCCAGGAATACAATCAATAGCATGTTCAATCCCTCGGACAGGTGGTAACTTGTTTAGCAACTCTTCCGGGAATCCATCATGAAACTCGTTCAAGAGCTTTTGCAATTGTTCATCTTGCACCTTAGACTCCTTTGCAACTTCCTTAACCACAAGCATGTACAGAGGAGTGCCTTGCTCAACCTCTTGCTCGAGTTCTTTTCCTGTTAGAAACAAGCTAGGTTTCGTGGTTTTAGGGTTAGAGTTTGCGTGAGTTTCCTTCGTCTCTTTCAGAGACAATGGCAACAAATCAATCCTTTTCTTTCCACAAAGGACCGAATATACATATCATGCTTCACTTTTCTATCAAATTGCCATGGTCGTCCCATTAGTACTTGACAGGTACTCATAGGCACCACATCACACCATAATTTATCATTATACTTGCCAATATCAAAAGAAACAAGGGCTTGTTTCCATACCTCAATCCCCTTTGTGTCATCAAGCCAATTAAGCTTATATGAACGAGCATGGAGTCCTTGAGGAAGTTTCAAACGATCAACAAGCTCCTTAGAAGCCACGTTTGTACATGATCCACTATCAACAATCAAGGTACATAGAAACCCTCCTATTTTGCAACGAGTGTGGAACAAATTCGCCCTTTGGTCTTTGTTTGGTGAGGCTTCTACATGTAAAGCTCTTCTAATCACGAACAATTGGCCATCTTCCTCATTGAGTGGTGGTTGTTTGTAACAATCGTCTCAACTACCCTCCGCCGTCTCACTTTGATGTGTGTCCTCATCACATATAATGTCAAATTCCGCCGCTTCTTTCTGCCATTGACGAACAACATTAATGTGTAATTGACGTTTCGTTGTGCAATTAGAAGCAATGTGTCCATAGCCTTGACATTTAAAACAACGTCGCCTCTCTTCAAATTCCGCCTTAGACAAAACCTTCTTAGGTTTTTCACTAGATGGAGTTGAGGATCCAATGGGCGTGGGATTAGGGTTTTGTAGCTTTGTTGATTCCTTGTTCAATGAAGTAGAATATGTTGGTTTGGCAAAAGGCACATATTGCTTCTTTCCATCCTCCTTGGAATGCTTCTCTAGTTTCAATGCCTTGCACTAATCGTTAAAATCAACGTATTGCACCAAATCCAACTCATGTTCAATGGAACGATTTAGACCCTTCAAGAATCGTGCAATTTTCATGCTTTACTTCTCTTGAAGGTCACATAACAATGCTAACTTCTCAAATTTAGCAATTTACATTAACACTCATAGATCCTTGGTATAAAGAAGTTAGTTTTATGTAATTTTGTTGCTCAAAATCAATCAGGACATACTTGTCACTTATCTTTGCACGCAACTTCACCCATGAAGTGATTTTGGCCTTGTTTTGACGTAGCCTCTTGGCCTTCAAACCCTCATACCATAACCCTGCACTCTTCACAAGACGAATATACGCAATTTTGAAGGTTTTTCGATCATCAAAACCCTTATACTCCGCAATCTTCTCAACTTGGCGCTCCCACTCAAAGTAATCCTCTGGAGTACCTTGGCCATGGAAATCGTCAAGCTTAATGCCACGATCGTCCAATTTAGACTTTCATTTAGGCTTCTTCATTGAATCAAGGGTTGAACCTGATGAAGTTGGATCACCATCATCATCATCATCACCATGTAGTAGATGCTATTAGGATCATTTTGTCGCTGAGATTGACGAACAAGTGCGTCTAACCTTGCCTTTTCTTGTTTATGCCCTAACTCCAAGGCTTGTAATTTTTCGAGCACAACCCTTTGGAAGTTTTTAGTGGCTTCAAGAAACTCCTCTTCCGCCATAAGCAATCGAAAACCTGAAATCTGATACCAAATTGATGTGGATTTTTAAGTGGTACTCGCAAATAGCACTCAAAACTCACGAGAATATTCAATTGATGTGAATTTTGTTATAAACAAACGCCACTCACACAAAGGAAACTTAGACTTCAAATTTGATAAAGCAACGCACCACAAATTCGAACTTCTAAGGCGAATAGTTGATAGAATTTGATTAAAGCAAAGCACCCTCAAATCCTAAGAACTATCCTCACGTGAGATAAAGCACAAAGCACCACTCACTCAATCGAATTTCTCACAAGAAACTCTCAAAATTTTGTTTTCTTCGTGAAACAATAAAAACCGGAAACACTTTGTGTATAATTACTCAAATCTGAATTTTATTGATGTATTTTACATCCTATTTATAGGCTAAACATATCACATAATATTTCAGAAATCTAAACATATCCTAACTACCTTAGATATATGGTATAACAAACTAAGATTAGGATAACAAGAAAATCTTATCAAAACCGGATACAATATTTGCACCATATATTTTGTAATCTGATTTCTAGTCTAAATCTTAGATATTTTGCAAATCAAATCTAGCCACTCTTCCAAAATCTTTTCAAAATCCCGCCATATAATTGCTTGATTTC